>LOEQ01004604.1:111099-125088 GCA_001685075.1 Bramus lutescens
CCTGCATGGCACATAGGTTCCCCTGCATGGCACATAGGTTCCCCTGCATGGCACGTAGGTTCCCCTGCATGGCACGTAGGTCCAGCGGCACAGCCAGTTCTTGTGTACTCAGTCCTGAACAACCAGGACTGTTTGTTTGTCAGTTACTAAATCACAATCCAGATGAGTTTACATAAGAAAGCGACAATTGCATTTTCTTTAAAAAGTCACAGTAGAACAGCTCAAAATCAAAGGAACAGCCTTTCATTTCATTTATTATATCACGTTTCTAGTTTTCTCGTCCATAAACAAAGAAAATGTGAACCATGTGCCTTTAAATCAGCATAATAAGAACACAGTGAGGAGTACAGAAATGTGCTTTATCTATTCGATAACATCGGGAGAATGTGACAAGCTGAAATTGTAAAATCAAGTTGCTTAAGATAAAGTAATAAAAATAAAGACTGGTTAATATAGGCTATTCCTAAGTAATTCCATAAGTAACTACTAGCTGCATCCCATCCCAGTCTATTCCCAAGAATCAACATGCACAGGGTACTTACAGGCAGTACTCCTGGAAGACCTCTATTCTTTGTGTATCTTGACCAAAGAAAAAAAATTCTAGTTGTAATAATTTATGACAGTTTCCATTTTCAAAAGCTAAACAGAAATAACTTTAACATACAATTATGTCACTAGTATACACGAAAGCTAAATTTAGAATGCAGTTACGCTACTAGCCTATAACCATGGACATAAGCCATTATCTGTTCGCAAACACTACAGTGAAGAAGTTGGGGAGATGGCTGAGTCATTAAAGCACTTGCCATGAAATCATGAGGAACTGAGTCCAGTCTGTAGTACCTGTATTAAAACACGCAAAAGCATGCAGAGCTCTGGGCATGTTCCAGCAATCCTAGTACAGTTCCAGGCATGTGGAGTCAGGAGGATTTCTAGGGATTGATAGTCAGCCAATCTGGCCAGTCACTGAAATCCAGGTTCAGTGAGAAACCATATTTAAAAGCTAATGTGAGAGGTGGAGAAGTGATCTGGTGACGTTGAACCCTGGCCTCCACACATACACAAAGACACACACAGACAGACACCACACATATGCACATATATACATGAACACACACACACGTGTGCGCACACATGCACAAGCACACGCCACACACACATACACACGCACACATGCCACACACACATACACACGCACACACGAGACAATACACAAGGTTTCTATTTGACTTCCTGTTTCTGTGTCATGCTTCATTCATGGTAAATATTCATTAAATGTTGAATGAACCCATGAACGTTTGTAGCTCAGATCATGTGCTGAAACTTAGCTCTTTGTAAACATGGGATTGTGACTATTTAAGATCAAGGCAATCCAGATGGTAACTAAAATTCAAACCAGAAACTACTGAGAGACTATGTAGTCAAGATTCTATTCACACACTAGCCAATGTTAAATGAATGTTGCCAATATATCTTGAGCATATGCGATTCAGGAGCATCAGTTTCCTCTCATGCCTTTTGAAAGAAAAACATCTTCTGGGGCAAGAGGTTTAACTTCTCAAGAAGCAAGATTTAGAATACTTGGGAATGAATACATTTTTATACACAGGAGAAAAAAAGACCTTTAGCTCACTAATACTTTTTTAAAGATCATCTTTGTAAAAATAAGTACTTGTGACTTAAAATATGCTGTGTCCTATGTGCTTTCACTACTGTGCACAAAAATAATACAGCAGGTCTAGGTAAAGTAACATACACTTTACATTTATTTAATTCTCATAATAGCATTGTGATGCTCATATTATCTTCATTTTGTATATCATAAAATTAAGTCTAACAGAGTTGACAACCAAACTGCAAAAATCATAGGTACTACAAGTGGTTTAGTATTGGAGCGTATTTGTATCTAATTCTAAAACCCATCTTCTCTCTCTCTCTTTCTTCCTTTCTCTCTTTCTCTCTCTCTCTCTCTCTCTGTGTGTGTGTGTGTGTGTGTGTGTCACACACACAAGCACATTATTTAGCTTGTGTGTGAATCACTATAGAGGTCAAAGAAATCCTCTCAGTAGTCAGCATTCTCCTTGTACTATGTGGGTTCTGGGGTTTAAACTCAAGTCATCAGGTGTGGTGCTTTAGATGAGAATGACCCACATAGGCATATAGGTCACCAGGGAATGGCACCATTTGGAAGGAATATAAGTTGTGGCCTTGTTGGAGAAAGTGTGTCACTGGGATGAGTAAGATTTCAGAAAGCCCTTTACAAGCCCAGAGTCTGTGGCTTTCCACTGCCTGCAGATTCTGAGGTAGAACTATCAGCTGCTACTTCTCCAGCACCACATTTGCCTGTGTGTCATGATACTTAGTGCCTTGATGACAAAGGCTAATCCTCTGAAACTGTAAGCCAGCACCAAATAAATGCTGTTCTTTATAAGAATCACTGTGTTAAGGGTGTTGATTCCTACTAATACAGCATTGCCTAAGACATCAGGCTTGGTCTTTGCCCTGTAAGACATCTCACCAACCTCCTAGTCCTTAATAAATCATTATTCTATTTCCTTGAAAACCTGAAAAATAATTATATATNTAATAAGAGAAGGAAGAGAAGGGGAACAAACAATGTAGTTGTCCAGAGTTCTGGATTCAATTCTTGTCCATCACAGTGTGGTGTAGGCATAGGGTAAGTCATCTTTAATACTTAGGTGCCATTCAAAATAAAAAACATGATATGCAATAAAATATTCATTTTTTAAGTTAGAGTTTTGTTTGTGTTTGAATTTTGTTTCTGTGCTCTGAATTTCAAAATATCTGCTAAAGATTTGCTACTACTGCGGACATTTCAATCCTAGACTTCCGTGAAGGTACTCTCAAGAATCAAGATTCACTGTGCTAACTGTTGTTGACTCTATCAACCAGACAACTGCTCACAGATGCCATTCCAAACATACATTTAAAACAATGCAACCTCCCAATCTAGTTCATTATTCCCATTCTTCATATTCCAACTCTGGTAACTGATTATCTATTGGCCACATTCACTCAGGCCAGATATACACAATTTGTACTTCTAGATGGAAAAATATTGGCTATAAAGGACAAATGCCTGCCTGTTTGTAGGTTTCAAAGGAATGCAACAGCAAAGACTAGTCCTTTTTCTTTTTTACCAGATTTTATCCTACTTACTTACTTACTAAAACAAATACAAACAGAAATTCTCTTCCCTAGATAACACGATAATTTGGTAAAGGCACTATATTTTTTGAAGAAATTATCATCAATATAACATATAGGACATACATCAAATTCCTCAAACACTGGACTGGAATTCCAAGCAGTTTACTATTCCTTAAAGTTTACATGCAGTAAACTTAGGTCTTTCAGATATTAGGGTTGAAAAGGGTGATTTTTTTTTAAAACTGTCTTTACACGGCTTATTCATTGACTCAAAGAAACTCATAAACCATATGTGTATATAATAAATAGTATGAATCATTCTCATGAATGGCCAGTTGAAAGAATACTCTTCACACTCCTTAAGGCTTCAAAACTGTGAGTTCAATGAACATTCAGTGGAAAATGTCAACTGTGAAGCAGTAAGAGCTATCAGCACCTGCGTGAGCGGCAGCTACACCCTAGTGACTGGCTTCCACCCTAACCCATTCAAGCTGACTCCAAGGGCAGAGTAAACCTGCTGCCACAATTTATTATAAAAATGTTAAATTTTGCATGTGTGTATGTGTGTAGTGCTGGGGATTAAACCCACGACTTTCCATGCCAGACAAATGCTCCACCACTAAGTTACCTTTACAATATAAATATAGGCAAGAAAAACACAACAGCATCTCCCGTAAACTCCCAAACATTCAAGTATTAAACTCTACAAAGGCAAGTATTAGGTGTTTTTACTTATTTCATACATGATGGAGGTAATCCATTTCTAGCTCCTCACACGTAGAGGACAGTCTCTTAGAAGAACTAGGGCTTCACAAAAGTGCAAAGTATTGGTCTTATTCTGACAGTAGAATATAAGGCCTTTAAAATTCACAAACACCAAAGAAAAGCTATAACCTCGTGACCTCGCGATAGCAAAACACAACAGAAGGATTCCTGTGGAAGAGTCACCACCTCCTCAATTGGAAGTCTTCCTAAGTCTGTGTTGACTGGAGTTCCAGAGCATGGAACTAGACAAAGAGAAACGAAGGCATCTGGTGTGGAAACCTGGGCTCAATGCTCAGCACTCCCTACCCCTGCGACAGACCATGCCACCTAGGTCTGAGTTTCCTCACATATCCATAAAAGATTTTGATGCTCATGTGATTGATGGGGACTCCTTCCCCAAAGACAGGGGACTTTAGACTTTTTTGTTTGTAAGACTAAAACTAAGTGTATAGCTTTGGGTGAGCTAGAATTTACAGTGTTGACCAAGATGGCCTTGAACTCACAATGATCATCCTTAACCTGCCTCCTATCTTCTAAGATTAGGCGTGTATACCACCCCATCTGGCTAGACTTTGATGATTGTTTTATTGATAATTCTTCAGTGTGAATATTCTATTATAGTATGTGTCATGAAAACACATGCAGAAATATTTGACTTCTATTCATTTGGCTATTTTCTACTTTTTCGTGCTCTGCCTTGAGGTATCTTAAAGGTCTTAAACTCTATGCCATGAAGTGGAGTCATGTGTTGCCCAGCAAGATGATGTTGTTTAATAAATGTGTCCTTAAGCAATGTGGCTGTTGTATGGTAATATTTAGAGACTTAAGGTGGCTACGACCTCATTAGGTAATATTATCTTAGGTGACTACTGTTATGTGAAATCTGTTACTTACTGAAATAGTGTGTATATGCATATACAACTTATATTCATGTAAGTAGATATGACCACATATACCTTTCTTAAAATATAATACTTACTAGAAAACACAAACACATACAAACACATACACCTTCAACTGCTTAGCACTTGCCATCTCAAAACAGATCAGGGAAGAAGAACAGAATTCCGTCTATCCAGAACAGTCAATCAACTGACCCAATGCCACAGAGGCTCCCAGCACAACACAAGAACCAGCAATTATCCCAATAAACACTTCACATTCAGTCAGAGCCAAAGAAGGAGTTCAAACAACACTGATAGGGGCAAGCAGGCCAGTAACCACTGGAGGTGACTCTGTGGTGCACAGTCCATGTGCTGACAGCTCAACATAGATGAGAAATGCAAGGAATGAGTAAACCGTTACACTCCGTTGTCCTCCACCTCTGCCTCCCCCATCACATCAATTAAAGGGCATCAACAGAAACATCAGTGGCACAGCAGATATTAAATGCTGATAGTAAATATGTACATATATATGTATGTATGTATATTATCAGGGGCTCTGTGGTGACTCATTTCATTGGTAAAATACCAAAGTGTTAAACATTGTTGGCTTTTTTTTTAAACTCTGAGCTGAATGCTTCGCACAGTGTATGGACAAACACCATTAGATTTAGTTTGGAGGCACTTTTGACCTCATTACTAACATTCAAGGACTTTTTTAAGTGTGACAGACAGCAAATATTTAGCTGAAACTATAAATGTAAATTGCAAGAGAAAAAGCTGAGTAAAACAAACACTGCCTAGGTTCACTTTCTGGATTTCAATTTGCACCTGATTTACAATGCTCTTAATGCAAATATATAGCTGAGCTCTTTGGAGCGACTTGATAGGATAAGCACATTTTTTTTTTGTAATAAGCCAGTGAAATAAGCAATCCATTAGGCCAAGATGATTCAAAATCTAATAGTCAATACTTAGCCTTCATGACTGAAAATGGCAAGAATTAAATAAATAAACAAAAGGTCCCTTCTGGCATTCTCAAAAAGCATATCTTTCTGTGAAATTCATTTCATAGCACTGAGGCTAGATAGAATTTTTTTAAATATTTTTCTCTCAAAGTGATATTATTCAGTAGAAAACTAAAGGAAACAAACCTCTTAAACCTTGTTGCTAAGTAGTCCCACTCGCTAAACCCAAGAAGAACATTCTCTACTTGTCAAATTTTGATAATTCTACAATTTATTCCTAGTGTTAGAACTATAAGTGACTTCAAATATCTCCCAGGAAATGAAATCTTGCATTCCCTGGAATCTCTCTGGTCAACTGATCACTGGGCTAGCTTTATTCTGAGCTCAAGATCATGCAGAAGGCTTTCCTAGAGTGTGGAAGGGGAATGGCAACAGATCCCCTACTAGCACCATCACTGCATCCCTGACACCAGCTGGTTCCACCAGGATGTACCATGCCTCATTTTAATGGATATCCATCTGTGTTTTCTAACACTTCTTAAAAATGTTATGGAAGGCCGTCGTTTAAACCATTTAGTCAAGGGACCAAGGCACTATTAAAACAATAGATAATTTCCTAAAATGAATAACGGTTAATCATCGGTGCTGGATGTGAGTCTCCAACTCAGTATCTTGGGGACCCAGATTCTTACAGGACATTTTCTGTGACTGTTAGTTGTGAATTTCACATATACATAAGTCATGTTTGCTAAGAAACCTTAAAGGTAGGGTTCCCACCTGCACAATAATGGAGGATGACTTGGTTTCAACCAAAGAAATTTTGTTCATATTATATTGCATATTAGATTACATACATATTAGATTATATTTGTATTAGATTGCTTTAGAAAAGTGAGTCATTGTGATGGCAAGAGTTGTTTTTAATATGTATCAGGTTTTTTTTTTTCAAGAAGTCTTTCCTAAGTTCGTACACAGTCTAAATTATATTTAAGAGGAATCCTGAACAAAGACAGTAGGGTTAAATATGTTCCTCCTTGAACAGACACCACAAAAAGTCCATGAACCATCACAGGAAAAAGCTAGGGAGGTGTGGGAAGATGAAAGATCTCTGTAACAAAGTATAAAATCACCAGAAAAGGGCCTAGAGACATGGCTTAGTGGTTAAGAGCACTTGCTGCTTCTCCAGAGAACATGGGTTTGATTTCCAGCACCTAAAAGAAGGCTCTCAAGCAGACTTTCACATTATCTATCGCCCTCTATTGGCCTTTTCAGACAGCAGGCAGACATATGGAGCATGGATTAGCATGTAGCCAATGGGTAATATACCCATACACACACAAACATACACATACAGAAACACAATGACAACAACAACAACACACTGATGAGGAAAATTGAAAGTGTACAAATATCTCCTACATACTGGCAATATGAAGTTTAATTTTTACTTGGTAGACAGAAGCTAAGCTTATTTCCTCTATTATTTAGATTCATAAATAGCTTTATGAGTGAAGTGTTTTACCTTATAAAGTCATGCTGAAGGTTGTTTACCTTGGGATAAAGAAATTTAATGATAGCAAAAACCATTTTCAGACGCAATAGAAACTAACTTATTACTGGTCAGGGAATTCTACATTAACTACATTAAATCTATAAGATTAATCATATTGAAGCATATGGACATTTAAAATTTAGCAAAATAGAAGATGTTATAAATATAGAGGATGTTTGTTCTTTGAGACAAATAGCAAAACACTTAGACTTTATTTGCTTTTATGTTGACCTTGTTCTTAAATTTTCTTGTAAAAGGAATTGAAATTACTTCAAAACTTTATTCACTATAGGATAACAACTATGGAGATAAATCAAAAGAAAGAAAGAAAAAGTGTTATAAGGATTTAATTATAACTTAAATACTGTTTATAAATCTATTCTGTAAGCTTATGTCCATGTCACAGAAATACCCTGTAAATTTGATTCTAAATATTCCAGATATCTAATTAAAGAGTCTCTATACTACCAATAAAATACATGAGTGGCTGAAAAAAAAGAAAGTTGCAATGATATCACTAAAATACATATATTACCCAAACAGATTTACACAATTAAATCAAAATATTAACGCCTTACTTCACTGAAATCAATAACTAATTCTTCAATTTTGTAGAAAAACCACAAAAGAACTAGAGTAACCAACTCAGTCTTCAGCAAAGAGAAGAGCTGGAAGCATCGTACTACCTCATTCCAGAATATACCGCAAAGCTCTAATAATTAGTCCAGCATGGTACTGACATAAAAACAGACATACAGAACAACAGAATATAACAGAGGACCTAGGAGTGGTGTTCCGCAGTTGGAGCCAAATGGCGTTCTACAGAAGCTCCCAAAACACATGTGTGAGACAGAGTCCCATTTAGACTAAGCTGGGTCCTAATTTACTGTGTATGCTACATAACCAAGAACCACTTTTATGTCCTAATCCCCTTACCCCAATTGGCAGGTGCTGAGCTACCAGACATGTACCTTACACCTGTCAAAAGACAGGTATAAGTAAATAACATTAGAAAAGTTATGTCTACGTGAAGAAGGAACTAAACCCACATATTTTAGAAAATCGACCTAAAGGGCATTAAAGACTCAAATATAAAATCCCCAAACAGTAATGCTACTAGAAGAATGAAGAAGCCACTTTGTACATTTGATCCAAGCAAAGATCATATTGCCAAAGGATATAAAAATGAAGACAACAAAGAATAAAGTGATCCCGATGTGTAAGGAAGAAACAACTAAGTGAACAGATGACTTCCAGAAATGGAGAAATATCCATAACCTTCATCTAACAAGTAGTTAATGTTTGCAATATTTAAGGAAACCAATAGAAAAAGACTAAAACTATCTATCTGAATTTTGAATTTTCTAATCACACTGTATGGTGACAATAGTGTGAAGAGTTCAAGACAACCTATAAGCAAGGAATGTGTAGGGAAAGAAGGGAACGTGAGAAGGAAAGGGAAGGGGAGGGAAAGAGATGGGAGGGAAAGGAAAAGGAAGGGGAAGGGGGGAAGATGGAAAGGGGAAAACAAGCTTTGGAAAAAATGCTTGGTCTAAGAAAATTCATTCAAAAAAAAATAATGTTATCTTTCCCGTACTTACTGCCAGTAACAGCTACTTGAGAAGCAGAAGACCCACTAGCCCTCTGGACAACAGTCAAAGAAGTGCTCACAGCAAATGAAGAATAGAATTCACGTATACAAGCATAATGCCTTATCCAGCCGTTCTGCAAACCTTATTTTGGCCATTTCTTTGTTGGCTGGCACCAGAGGCAAAAAGAGAAAAAAAAATATTTTCAAGATCTGAGCCCTGAAAACTAAGACAGAAGAGATTGGCTAAAGCAGCAGCCCCTGGAAGCAGCCTTCAGATGACAGCTTGGCACTCTAGAAAGGCGCCGACTTCAGGATAAATGTTTGGATATTTCAAATTGTGATGGGATAAAGTAGACATGGAACTGAGCAAGTTCTGAAATGCTGTACCTAAGAGGATGCCTGTCCAGCCAGAAAATACAACACCAAGAACAACAGAAACAACTTGCCTAGAAATTAGAAATTATAAACTTACGAAAATTTCCCCCAAGATCTAGTGCACATGGAAACTAGGACCCTGGTCATGAGGATAAGCAGGAAGAATTCTTTGGGATGCCAAAAAGCTTATTTCTTAAGGATGGGACTCACAGCTGCTTCTCAAAGGGCAAGCTCAACAACTTCTGACTTCACTGTCCTTTAAGGGAAAGAACCATCCATTCATGAATTTCAAAGTATAAAACTCCCACAAAGCTCACGTGCGTGTAAGGGGAGAAGGAACTTACTGAGAAACATTGGATTTCATCCGTCAGTCTTCTAAGTTTTTACTCATCATTTAAAATGCAGTTTCGCCAACCTCTATATTTGCATTTACATAAACATCCTTAACACCTTCTCAAATATAAAGAAACAAACAGAAGGAAAGGGAGAAGGGGAAATCAGAGACAAAGGACAGAAGGCTAGACAGATGATGGAGAAAGGTAGGGAAATGGGGAGATGTTTTAGTCCAATCATTTCATTCGTCTCTGCTTTCACACATCATTTCTGCACAACTCTGGCAGATAACCTTGTAAACTGGATTTTTCCAGACACTTCACAGATGTCAGGCTTCAGGTTCACACTTCCTGGAGTAGCCCTATGAAAGGAGCCATGGAGACAGGTCATCCTCCGCTTTAAGACAAGCTCCCACGGGCTCCCCGTGTCTTTGGAGACACTTTTACACTCCAGACACTGGGCACTACCTCACTGCACACTAAGATGGGCAGGTGGCCTACCGGTAAGATACAATGAAGGGATGAACCAGGCATCCCTTCATGTTGCTCTACCTGCAGCTCTGTTCACACACATTCACAGAAGGACTTAGCCACCTTCCATCCTGGCAGACTTCGACTTCATCTGTGGTACACTAACTGATATGCTTTCATTTATACCAGAAACGTCTCAATCAATTCAACCAAATGACTATAAGCTTCCTGTCTCTCCTATAGTATTTCCAGTCTTCAAATCAGAACTATTATGGGTAAACATCTGCATTCGACTTCATGAATTTATTAAGATCAAAATGATTTTTAACAAATTATGACTGAGAATATTTTTCTCTTGGGTACCATGATTTTTATCTTATTTGAAATAGAATTTTACAAAATGAGACTATGAAAGTCTTGTATTGACAATATACTAGACTCCTAAAAGTTGATCTGGCAATATGTCTTTGTGATAAATAATTAAACTACGTATGGCCTTGATTTCTAGGACTTAGATTCAAAATAAATGAAATTAAATTCTTGGTCACATCACCCACATATGATATGAGAACACTTTCCTCTAAACCAATCAGTATGACAGAAAAGCCTGGGCTTATTTCTATGGTTTGTGTTTGTTGGCTGTTGGTTTGTAGTTCAAGGAAAGCCTCAGAAAGGAAAGGTAAAAATTCAGCTGGGATGGGGTTCCAGGGAGACAAAGGCATTTAATGTCATTCAGTCTGTTTTCCTGTCTGTGCCGTGGAAAGAGTAACAAACTGCAGCACACTGGGATGCTGTGACCCCAGCTAGAACCACACACTCAGCAAAGTTTCAAAGCCGAACTTGGGCAATGGTGGCTCATGCCTTTAATCCCAGCACTCCAGAGGCAGAGGCAGGCAGATCTCTAGGAGTTCAAGGTCAGCCTGTGAAGAAGGACGCTTAAAAGAAATCCGAGGCCACGCCCAAGTGGGCGGGTACCTTAAAGGCTACTGGCGGTAGAAATTCCTACAGCAAGCCTGGTCTACAAGAGCTAGTACCAGGACAGGTTCCAAACCAGCACAGAAAAACTCTGTCTCAAAAAAAAAANAAAAAAAAAAAAAAAGAAAAAAGTTTCAAAACCGTCAAGCTGTTTGTCACTGTGCTATCAAGCCACTCTACAATGCAAGGAATATCAGAATATCAGAATGTGTGTTCGTAATGTCCAGAAAGGTCTTAATTCTCCATCCCAGACCAGACCCTGGAACACACTACATGAAAAGAGAGCAAAGGAGTCCTGGACCTGAAAAGAGCATCTCGATTTTGTATGGCTGTCTTTCCCAACGGGTCTGTAGCTCTTTCTTATTTCACCAACTTACTTTTCACCCAGTTTGCTTGGGTCAGGTTCATGTGTTCATGTTCTCTGTGGCGACTTTAACTTTTGTTTGTCTTATACAGTACTAATAAAAGAGACAAATTTTATCACTCTTCAGGCAGAGAGGTCAGTTAAAGCCTTCCATCTTCATATCTTAAAGGTAAGGGGAACACTTGAAAAGAGGCCCCAGGCCCTGTTCATACTTCTTTGCCTTCTACACTGGCCATTCTTTCTTTCTCCACATATGCAGACAGACACATACACATACAGACACATAATCATAAATGGGTTAAAAAAGAACAATAATAATTCTAAATTATTTTCAGTTTTAATTCCAAAATTCATATTAAAAATAATGCTGTAGTGTAGGAGAAATGAGACATCAGTATTACTCAAGCTGTCTTTTTCCCCTTTTTTCTGTATTTATTTGCAAAGAAAAATAAGCGCCCATGCTTAAGGTGTGCTGGAGCACGCTGTAGAGACACCTCACCTTGGTAGCTGGCTAACTCACACAAAGGGCATCACAATAGACAATTCTCTAGCAATATTATAAATTTTGGGCCTCACCCAATCCTAAAGACAAGCAAGAAATGCACACTTTCCAAGTTGTAGCATTACTACAAACAGTCCGCCTACCAAAAGTTACATTGGCATGTAGTCACTGCTACAGTAGAATTTCCTGGACCAAACCATCAAGTCCCAGAAACACGGGGAAACAATTTTAACGGTGATGAGAGCGAGTTTATTAACACAGCACATAATCAGAACTCTGAGTTGAAGACAGATGTTCCCTGAAACCACTCTGAGTTTTGAACGAGGATCTGCATAGAATGTTCACAGTGAGAGATGTGTCAGCTCAAGAGCATCTGACACTGGCGGCAATGTGGCGGTAAGAACCAACCACCAGGGGATTTCCAACATTTTCCTCCTCTTGAACATAGTTTTCCTTCAGGCTCAAGAAGGGTTAACGAGGGTTTGCTTACCTATGGAAAGGTAGAAAATCCAACCACAGACCTGCCAATCAGTCTTGGATTCTGGATACACTGAGGTCTATTTACTATCTGGACTACCCTTTCTGGGCTCTCTCGTGGAAGCCACACCTCTTGACTTGGAACAGACCTTGCCTTTGGTTTCCCAAGGACACTTTGTTACTTTGGCCTGCTCGAGTAACCTTCGCAAAGTTAGTCATGAGTTCCTGATGAACTGAGATTGCCTCAGTCACAATCCAACAGAACCTAGGACAGGGAATCCCCAGCCCCTGACTGGTGTTTCAGCCAGTGTTGAGAGCCCTGGGCCCCTGAGCTCACGTGGCCCCTAAGAGCCGCGTGTGTGGGACTCCCACCACAGGCTGGACAGAAGATGCATAGTGGTGCTTGGCAAGTGGAAGAGAAGGGCTAGATCTGGGTGTTCCAGGAACCCTAGGGGAGAGCCCTGGGCTTCAAACAGTGCCAGTCCCACTGTTGCCCAGAGACTGTTTCCAGGGAGGAAGACACAAGCTTGAATAGCAACTTGATATAAATATTTTTAGATTTATTTCAAAATTGAAAAAAAAAACTGGAACATTATCTAGAATTGAGTTCTTCTAAGGTTGCCACAACACCCTTCTAGCCTGAAGCTCACGCTTAAAACTCCCAGTAAAACAGAGTGAAGGTGTCTGGAGGTAGCAATGCCAACCCCACCCACCTTTTGGAAAACTCTGCCCACTTGGTCTTGAACAGACGCTGGGGAACGGCGTCCTGGAACAGGGGAGGTCTTGTCCCCTCTTGATGCATTGAACCCGCTGCGTGTTGGCATTTAAAACCCACAGAAGCCAGCTGTGTTTATGGCTTGTTTAATTTCACAGTGGTCGGGGGAGGGATCCAAAACTCCGGGACGGGACATTTGCCTTAAACTAGTGCTTGGCGTCTGATCCTACTAGCACAGAACTCCAGGGAACTTGGGCCACGCAGGGTGGGGAGGGGAAGGAAAAGGGAGGGGGAGAGAGGACGAGCGGCGGAGGAGCTAGGGAGGGGGAGAAGGAAACAGGTGAGCTCCCCACTGCTTCCAGTAAGAGATTCCAGCACCTCGGTCCCCAGCGGCAGGCAGCGGTCCCAACTTAGTCACTTACCGGCTTTGCACGGGTCCTTGTAATCTATAGGCTCCGTTTTGTCCTCTTCGTTCCCATCAAAAGTATAATCATAATCGAGGCTAGTGCAGACCCACAGTTCCCAGGAAAAAACAAAACTCAAGACCACTAACCACAGGGGCATCATCGGGGAGAGCACTTGCAAACCCATCCTCCTCCCCCTGAGGTAAAGGAGGGGACCAGACCCGGAGGGCCTCGTGGATCTACGGGGCTCAAGGGACAGTGCTCTTCTCCCCACTGGAAGGCTCCGAGGAAAGACCTAAGTGTTCAGGTGTCCGGAAACGTGAGGGTGTCTTCGGAACGGTAGAGAGGGCAAGCGCTGCCTGGCTTCCCCGGGAGCTGGGGGACTTGGCTGGGGGCCCGCGTGTGGGCGGAGGGCAGGTGAGGAGCTCGGCCCGGGGCAGCCG
>LOEQ01004604.1:129872-148447 GCA_001685075.1 Bramus lutescens
AAGGAAGGAAGGAAGGAAGGAAGGAAGGAAGGAAGGAAGGAAGGACGGAAGGAGATAGTGAGGGAGGAAGGAAGGAAGGAGGGAGGGAGGGAGGGAGAGAGGGAGAGAAAGAGAGAGAGAAAGAGAGAAAGCAAGAAAGAAAGAGAAATTTCATGCTGCAATGCATATGCATTCTACATACTAGCTTATTTAGTTGGTTGGTTGGTTAGTTGGTTGGTTTTCCCTAGTCTTTTTTCTTTTATTGAAAATAGATTTTTTCCTCATATTTCTTTCCTCATATCCTAATAATGGTTCACCCTCTCTCTATTTCTCCCATTTCCTCCCCACCTCCCCTCCCATCCTGACCCATTCACTTTCTGTCTCTTTGAAAGCAAACAGGCTTCTAAGGGATAATAATAAAACAAAATAAAATACAATAAGGTAAAACAAAAGCTAACACATTGGAACTGGATATATAAAACAAACAACAAACAAGCCAGAAGGAAAAGAGCCCAAGAGAAGGCATAAGTAACAGAGACCCACTTATTTGCAGAGTCCCATAAAACCCCTAAACTGGAATCTTTAACATATACAGAGGACCTGGTGCAGTCTCTGTGAGTTCATATGAGCTGTGAACACACTGACTTAGAGGGTTTCACGTCCTCCATTCCCTCTGGCTCTAAGGTTCTTTCTGCCCCATCTTTCACTGGGTTACCCAAGATTCTATGGCAAGAATTTGATGGTGACATCTCAATTTGGGCTGAGTGTTCACAGGCTCTGACAATGCATAATGTCTGGATATAGATCTCTGGATTTGTTTCCATCTCCTACAAGAGGAAGCTTCTCTAATGATGGCTGAGTAAGGCATTGATCTGTGACTACAGCATAATATCATTAGGAGTCATTTTATTGCAAGTTTTATTTATTTTTAATAAGCATTAGTATTTGATTTTATCCTAAATCCCTGAGCTTCTAGTCTTGGGTTCGTGGTCACCCAAGCAATGTCGGGTATGGGCTCCATCTCATGGAGTAAACCTTAAGTCAAATAAGATATTAGCTGTTTGTTCCCTTGAGGTCTGTGCCACCATTGCCCTAGCATAGTTGTAGTCAAGCCACCATTGTTGACCAAAGGATTTGACTGCGGTATCATGCAGAGTACCTTCCTGTACCAAGGGCCATAGAATGTATGGGTGAAGGTTCTATGGAGGCACCAGTTCAACTTCTCCATGTTCGGTGAGTTGTACAGGTATTTTCTTCATCAGTGGGGCCTTGCTGTAAGGTTGTAGTGAGCAATCTATAGACTTGGCAAAAGCCTCTGTTGTTTGGGGATTCCCATGTGAACCCTTTGGCCAACAACTCAATTAGATGTAACCCAGTCCTGGCACTAGAAACTTCACTTGGTGACAAGAGATGACTAGTTGGGGCTCTGACTGCCACACTATTTGGAGATTTAGTTTAAATCACCTTTGTGTATGTATATTTATTTCAGGAGACTCCTACTGCAGGTTCCATGCTGCCCCTCAGATATCCCTTTATTTTAGCTATTTTTCCCTGTATTCCCTTCATCCTCTTTCCAACCCCTTCCCAATCTGATCCTCCTGTTCTATACCCCATCCATCCATAACGATCTATTCTATTTCCCATTCCTGGTAGAGCTACCTGTCCCCCTAGTCCCTTTATCTATACCTGACTGTAACTCAGTTATCATTGACTTAACAGCTAATATTTGAATATAAGCAGATACATACTAGATTTGTCTTTTTGGATTTGGGATTTTTTTTCTAGTTCCTTTGATTTACCTGTGAATTTTATGTTTTTATTTTTTTAATGACTGAGTATGCCGTTGTATAAATGTACCACATTTTCTTTATCCATTCTTCTGCTGGGTAAATACTCCATGAACACATTCAAGCAAGTGTCTCCAGTAGGATGAAGAATCCTTTCGGTATATGCTCAAGAGGTAGATCCAGGTTCCCATCTCCCTGAGGGACCACATTAATTTCCATAGTACCTATACAAGTTTTCCCGGCCACCAGCAATGAAGGAGTGTTCCACATCATCATCAACAAGGGCTGTCACTGATGTTATTAATATTCGCCATTCTGATGGGAATAAGATGAAATTGATGAAATTTCAAGGTAATTTTGACTTGTGTTTTCCTGATTGATAAGTTGAGCATTCTTCTTACCAAGCAATTTGAGTTTTCTCTATTGAGAATTAGAAAGCTTGCTTAAACCCTTGTTAGATGTTTAACATTTATCCTTTCTTATTTCATTCCTCCCACCATTAGAATAAAAATGCTCAATCATGAGTTTATCAGATTTCCATCATTCTTTTGAAAAATACCCGAGACAGTAAAATGGTAAAGAGAAAAAAAGTTGCTTAGGCTCACAGCTTTGGAAATTTTGGTCTTTGATGGGTTAGGTTTGTTATTTTGGAGTTCATGGTGATGGCATATGACACTAAACTAGGGAGTTTACTCACCCGAAAGCTGAGGAACTGGGACAGAGGGAGCTGAAGATCCCAGCATTCCTCTCTCTTTTTCAAGGGCACGCCACCAGTGACCTCTAAATATCCCTTATGTTTCAGCATCTCCCACTAGCGTCTTGTTGCCCATCTTTAGCCGTCAACAGCAACAACTTTAAAATGCAAATGGAGGAAGCAGTCAGGTCGCTCTGTGCAGAGTCAGCAAGTCAGAGCACAATGCTATGAGGTCCTCATTTCTTTTCCTGTTGGCAAATGATGCCTCTTCACGAGGGCACCAATAATCACTCCAGACTCTGAAGGCAAATTTGTAATCAGCACTTACGAACCAATTGTCAAAAGCAAGTTTTTATTTTTCAGATAAAAAGGAATACTGAGTGAAGGTTAAAATCTAAGAATACTTAAAGTCATAATAGACTCATTCATTTATTTCAGAATACCATCCCCTGTCTATTTCCTGCTCAGAGATAATGAATGTCCAAATAATAGTAATTCTATGGTTATTTTATTAACTTACTTTTGCAAAGCAAATCTCTGATTTCTCAAACAAAGCTTGGATTTCTCAAACAACTTGCAATAGTTAGTAAATAAATGCAAGTGTCTTAAAAGGAAGGCTCATTTAGAAACTAGCATTGCTTACCAGCCTCCTGAATAAGCCGTTGCATAACTGTTTGCTATGTATTTACAAATTGTGTGACTTCGTGTTTTATGGTGCATAGTAAAACCACCGTGTTATTTTATAACTGATTTAACTCTATTCATTATATGCAGCTGCACTTGGACACTAGTTTCTGTGTTTCTCAACTCTCCATTATGTTCCTGGCTTAGTTCTGGGTCCCAGCCAGATTTATTTTGTAAACTGCTCTAGGCTTTTAGGTGTCGATAAATAATGACCTTGGCCTTCATCTTCAGGCACTGTAACTCATATGAAGGTGGCTTTTCCAACCACTAACACACCAATTTTGCACTATAAAACCAAGCCAATACAGAATGTCTAGAGTGTGCTTGTTTATATAACTATTGCTTTTCATCTTCAGAGCGCTGTAACATTAATTTCAGGTCCCTAGAATGGTTAAATAGTGTTTATTCTCAAGCAAGACTAGCTCTAGAACCCAGAGGTGATAGAGCATCCTCAGCGCAGAGGGGATGATTTTCTTCATGCTTTATTTCTCCCTCGCCTTTCAAAAAGGTTTCATTCAGATTTACTCTGTTTGACAATCCAAGATGGAAAAGAAGCCTGGCAAACCGCGCGGAGCGCAATGGGAGAGCAATCCACTGACATCACAGTGGTTCTGTCTTCAGTGCCAGTAGAGCCCCAGTCACCTACCGAGGCTGCTTCACCAGCAAGCACAAGAGAACAAGGCTGTCAAGAGCTAATTACTCAGCCAAGGTTTGGATCCTCAATTATCTTGCTATTTCAGATGGGCGTGGTGGTTAGAATTTTTCTGCTAGGGAGAAAATGCTGATATTTCTGGACAGTTTCCATAGTTTTCTAGTTTACTTTGCATATATTCAGTAAAAAGTTATAACTAGTTCTTTCTAATCACTAATACTCCTACGAAGTGCCGTCGTTTGGGGCGCTAAGCTCATTGTCGGATGTTTAAAATGCTGGTAGAAACAATGGCAGAGAGCTGAGACCCCCCATCCCCCTCCCTCTCTCTCTCTTTCTCTCTTCAATCTTCAGAAGGATTTGAAAAAGTCTACTCTTTCATTTTTCAACATTTAAACTAAAAGGAATTCAATCCTGTTACTAAGTGCATCTCCCTTTGAAAACTGAAACACTTTCTTAGTTTGTAGCAACAATTGCTACGGAGAATGGGAATTGTCATGCATTTGGCTTTAACGTTAATGCAAGGTTTATGGCTTTCTCTGAAAATGGTTAGACCAGATGCAGAGAAACTGAAACTGTGTGCTCTTAATTACTAGTAAAACAGGAAAGCAATTAGTAGTGCAATTAATTCAGTATGTACAAGGAGAGTTTATTAGTCATTGTTATTCCCATGCCCTTGTACATAGATGCCTTAGTTCTCAGGACACACCTTAAAGGAAAAGTTAAATGGGCATGAACCAAAAAAGCATGCGTGTAATAGAGAACATACTTGCCAATCATGCCAATTATTGATTTTTAACTATCCCAAAGCACAGTGGATCCTTTTTAAATTGTGTTTTCCTTAACCTGTGCATTGCCTCATTGCTTTGGTCTCACACTCGGTTGTTTCTGATATGTAAATTTTTCCAAATAAAGAACCTCAAGGCGACTAATATGAAGATAAATTTTAATCTATCTAAATAGAACTTATAGTGAAACTAGCTGTATTTTTTTCAAATATCAACTACCATGGGCCCTATGATGCCTAATGTTTGCATGCATAAGATTCCCTGTGACTTTTGAATTTTTATCAGAGGCAATCTAAGTTCTCAATTTTTGTAAATGTATTTTCCATGAGGTTAATTTTATCACGATGTTGTTACTCATTTCAAGGTAAATTCAAAAGAGGATTTAAAAACGTTTTAAATTCTCCAGAAAATTCACTATGGGCACACTGGTATAATTTCATGAGAGGGATTTTTTTAGGTGTTCTCAGAATAGTTTGTTTTCTTAGTCATCTACTTAGGACAAGCAAGGAATCACTTTGCAAATTCCACTTCAGACTTTGAACACTGGAACACCTTTAGAAACAGCTTGAAGATGGAATCGAGGAGTAAGATCAGAAAAAAAAAATAACTAACGCACACAGAGAGGATACAAATGCTGTTGAGGAGAGTAGATTATTATCAAATTTTCTAGTCAAATAGTAAAACTCTTCCATATGGATTTTGCATGCGTTGAACTCCTACAGGGTTGATTGTGATGTTCATCAACTTCCTCTAACCCTCCTGAAAATAAAGACAAAATGATCATAATGGAAGCACTTAGCATTAAGTGTAAGGAAATCTCTGCTCAGGAGACTAGACGTCCTCAGAGCCTGCTTCTTTCTCTCTAAGGTCTTTACAAACAGCAACTCCCTGAAAAACCTTTCTCTCTCTCTCTCTCTCTCTCTCTCTCTCTCTCTCTCTCTCTCTCTNNNCTCTCTCTCTCTCTCTCTCTCTCTCTCTCTCATCTCTGTGTTTGTGTATCTGTCTGTCTGTCTCCAGACATATCATGCTGAAGTTCCCCTGTATCATCTGCCCTGAAACTCAATTTCAAACACAGAAACTGCGCGAGAGTCAGGCACTAAGTGGCACTACTGTGTTGCGGAGTTAGAGTTGTGGCTTTCTAGTTGGCCCACTCTCTGAAGCATTCCCCAGATACACAGAGTATGCTTTGTGCAGAGAAATGTCAGTAGCTTTGTCCTTGTTGGCTGGTCAGGGTTTTCTTTTTTCTTTCTTTTTTATAACCTGCAGCCTCTAGTGAGAACCAGTGGTCAACCAACATAAATTTCTTTACCCAGTTTAAGTTCCTTAGGAACTACGGAATAGACAGAAAAAAAAAATATCTCAGCTACCCTCAGAATATCTTTATTTACTTTTTCTTGATTCCAGTATGAGATGAAATAAATATTTTAATATGTTTTGTAGAAATTCCATCACTCGTTAGTGTACCTTCTGTGACTGAGGAATAAGTCATGAAAGGAACAATGTTGGAAATCTAAATGACAATATGAAATCACTTACAATGAAAACAAAGGTATGTCTTCCACATACACAGAAATGAAAAAGTAGTCAGCTGATGAACGTTTTGTAAGTTACATTCTCATATTATAGAATGTTTGAATTATACTATAGAGCTTGATGAATTGTGTAAAACATATGGTTCTCCCAAATTAAAATACTAATAAAGTAAATATGCTTCCATTTAAAGCACAATTGCATAAAGATGAAAGGAAGGAGCAAATGAAAATATCATAATTTTAAACTCCAAAGCTCAGAGTAACTGGGCTGTCCCTAATCATTCAGAAAAACTTATTTGTAGTAACTATAATTTTCGGTTAAGTTCAGCCAACCCTTTCCGACATATTCAGCAAATTATGTACATACGTGTGCACATATACATGCATGCATACAAATACATGACAATAAATATATGACAAGAAAGACGAATGCTCACTCTGATGATGTGTGGTCTAACAGAGTGGACAACAGGTATCGTTAAGTGTGATGAGGACATACCTGAGGGGTAAATAAGATACTGGAGACATTTGATGGCATTAACTTTCTGTCGTTTCTTTCCCTGGGAATAGAGAGAGAGAGAGAGAGAGACTCTCTCTCTCTCTCTCTCTCTCTCTCTTCAGCAAGATTTACCATCACATCATGATTTCATGTAGATAAATGTGAAGAACATTTTCTTTAAATTACCCAGACAGTAATGTCACACTTTCTCTCATACTTTGCCTCTACTTTAATATCCTCTGTGTTTTAAAAATGCTGATGTCAATAAATGAGCATGTTGATACACTGTATGTGCCAGAACATTTACTAGAAAAAACACTCGTTGTAAATAAGTGTTTTTGTTAAGCATTTATCATGGTGTTTTAATGTCTTAGATTTCACATTTTATGTAAACTATAAATTTTATCTGTAATTTAATTGTACCACTCTAAACATGCTTTTGCTATAATATCCCAACCCAATGAGTTTTATAAAAAATTCATCCTTGGAAGAGATACTGCTCCTTGATCAAATGATGCTTACTTGAAGATTTACAACATACACACATGTGTAAGATTTATTATAAAAGCATATTTTCCAAAGTACATGTATTTAATAGAATTTAATCTCATACTTTTGACAGTTTTGGGAACTTCGGCTCTGGAGTCAATTTCTAAGAAACAATATCTTCTAATGGCTATGTACAACAATACTCTATACTCACATATATTTGTGGCATACTGTGACTACATAACCCTAAGAGAAATTTGATGTTTATGTATATAATTATTGCTCTTTGTGTCTTTTTCTTAGAAATGAGCATGAGGTTAATTTTATTGCATTTTTAAGTGTTCATTGGATAAATTCAACATTTATAACTAAATATCTTTCTTTCAGTACAGTACAGTGTTTATTTTAAATTTATCCAAGTTGTGACTCCCTTACTTTCTCTCCTTTTTCTTATAATTCCTTCTCTCTCCCTCCTGCCCTCCCCTTCTCCCATGCCCCTTCTTCTCTTTCTTTCTTCTGTTCATCTTACTTGCTTAATAAGGAATTTTACCCAAATAGGTTTGGATCTATAGTTGTGGATATAGTTTCTCAATGGGCTTATTTTTTTTTAACTGAGCAGAAATTTGGAAAGTGAAACAATCTTAACCTCCATCATATTGGTAAATGAAGGTCTATTTATTAATTTTATTATTAGAAATTTTGAAAAGTAATTATAAGTGATTAATTGATACATTTAAACTAAATACACTAGACAGAATGAAGAAATTCTTATTAATACTTAAATTTATTGTTTGATTTTTCATGTTACTTTGTTAGCATAAATCAGCAGGACCACAACAATTAAGATGATCAAAGAGAGGCATCCTATTCCCTTATGTCTAGGAATATTTATACCCACTTAATCCCTTGTAATTCTTCAAGACTTGCAGATAGCTGTAGGTATCTCAACTATATTCATGCCCTTTGTTTTTTCCATGTTTCAAGGTCACATTCTGGATTGGTGACTGAGTTTTCACTTCTCAAAAGGTTTTCATAATAAACAAATCTTCTTAAATACCTGAGGCTCAGCACAGTCTATCCTGAGAAGCAACATTGTTGTGGAGTATTATTTTAACTAAGCAAAGATACCTTGTATTTTTTATGCTGGGAAATATTACTTTAACTGCGTGAAGGTGTGTTACATTTGTTTATGCGCCCTCTGTTAATGACGTAAAGATGTGCTACATTTGTTTGTGTTGCATTTGTTTCACCTTGCCTGCCTAAGACACCTGATTGGTTTAATAAAAAGCTGAACAGCCAATAACTAGCAGGGGAGGGACATGTGGGCAGAGAGATTAAGTAGAAGGAGAAATCTAGGTTCTAGAGAGAAGAAGGAGAAGTCGCTGAGGGAAAAAGAGGGGGACAGGCCTGGAGCTGGAAGCCAGGCAGCTGCCAGACAGACAGACACCAAAAGCAGTGAAAGCAGGATATGCAGAAACAAAGAAAGGTTAAAAAAAAGGGCCCAAGGCAAAATGTGGATAAATTAAAACATTAAAATAAGAGCTAAGCAAAAGCCAAGCATTAGAAACTAATAATAAGTCTCCATGTTGTGATTTGGCACCTGGTTGGTGGCCCAAAAGAAAAAGCCTGCTACACAACATTGCTTAGCTTTGCGTCACACACACGGAAAGAGGAAAGATGAAGGTGCTGCCTTCAGATACATGGGAACAGCATTCACGTCCCCTCTAGCCAGGTCTACAAAGAAGCCATCACTTCATGCCATCTGGCTTGCTCACTTTGAACTTCTCTGATTACTCAGAGAGAAATTCTTAACAGGTTTAATACTAGTCAAATGTTCTGTGTCCCTTGATGGCTGTTTGTTGTTTTATTGCTCTCTGAAGAACCTGACTCACAAAGTAAAATAACTCATTGAAGCCAATTCAATCATATCATTTCCAACTTAATTCTCATAGCACTTTGGCCATAAGGATAAATGAAATTATGAATACTGAAGGAAAAATAGATGGATCTGGAAATTATTGTAACTACGTAAAATAACCCACACTCAGAAAAACAAATAGCACATGTTCTTTCTCATACACATATCCTAAGTTTCAACATGTATGTGTGTGTGTGCATGAGTGGAAATAGGTCATGATCTAATAAATAGAACATGAGCAATTGGCTATATTGAGGAAGGAGAAGAGAGTAAATAACACATGAAGGAGAAGGGCTGCTCTGAGTGGAAGGATACAAGGAGGGGCAAAGGGCTGAGGGAGGAGGGAGCTGGAATCCGTAAAAGTAATCATGTTTAAAAATGTCACTATGAGCCAGTGAGGGTGGCACATGCCTTTAATCACAGCAGTCAGGAGGCAGAAGTAGACGGATCTGTGTGAGTTCGAGGCCAGCCTGGTCAAGAAGAGCTAGTGTTCCACGACAGCAACGACTGTTACACAGAGAAACCCTGTTTTGGAAAAGCAAAATACAACAACAAAAAATGTTACATTGAAACCTATTGCTTGTAAGCTAATTTAAAATATATATACATATATATCATATATGCATGCAATTGCATATATTATATATAAAAGAGTATGGGCTGTACTCTGAGAAAACATGAGCATTTATAATTTAGAAATAGTCATCCATTAGATAATTGGCTAGCCTAGAAGTCAAAAAATGACTACATCATGACAGAATGAGTAGTAAATTATATCAGTAGTTCATTCATTAAACACTCATCAAACTAGTGTGATGATCCATCATTGTTGTCAACTAGACTATATTTAAAATCACGTAGGAGACATATCTATGGCCATCTGTGAAGGCATGTTCAGAGAGATTTAACTTAGATGATGAAGAACATCACATATATAGGTATCATCATTCCTTAGGGTAGGGAGGAAGGAAAGAAAGAAGAAAGGAAGGAGGAGGGACTGGTATGAATTTAAACATAGTTCAATATTTCCTATTTCTCTTTTATGCTATTCATCTCCTTATTACTCCAATACTGGTAAAAGTTGTATGCGATTCCTTCACAATCAAAGAATAGTTAATAAATGTTAGTATATACTTTATAAATCACATGCTATCTCCTTTCTTGAGTAACTTACTTTTTCAGCTGCTTGAATGGAAAGATAAATGCAGCCCAACAACGCCAGCAAAGAACAACTTCCTTCTATCTACCTGCCAAGCACTACAAATCCAAAACCATTTGCTGCTTTGCCCTGTCACTTACCCAAACTGTGACAAGCAAAGCAAAATGTCCAGGCCTTTCCAAATGTTTTCATAATAGGTTGCAACACTTGAAATCACAAGGGTTCTCTACAACCTCTGTGAGTGTTTCGGAGAGTTAAGAGCATTAACTGCTGAGGTAAGCAGTATGGACTGTAGCCCACTTAAATTCTAGTCTCGCCTGTTTAAAAGTGTTTGATTATTTTCCATCTCAGACCTCTGAGTTGGGGAAATTGAAGAGAGTGACTTCTCTATCCCTGAAGCTTCCTTCTTCGACAAACATGAAACTCTGTGATTTCCGGGGCTTTATCATTTTTATAAATATTTGAATTTTCTTCTTGTCTTGAATCAAATTTGATTATTTTGATCAATTTATTTTTCTTAGAAATTCAGTCTTTATACTATTTATTTTACCTACATGTTCTGTTTTATGAAGATTTATTTACACATAGAGTTTTGAATATGATTACTTTTTCCCTATTCTATCCAGGTTTTGAGTTTCTACTTTATTAGACTAGCTAAATTATTTTTCTACTTAATTAACTTTTTATGAATTCCATTGTTATCCTAAGCTCATTTCAACTCTGGGCTCCATTTCTATAGGAAGGGGAAGCCTTATGGTGATGTTGCAAACTTTCACATTTCTATTGCAGGAAACAAAAGTCTTCTGCTTTAAGCAGAAAGAAGCTTGTTGAGTCTAGGTCCTTAGAAACCCTTTGTGGGGCCTACAATAGCCTTGATTCCAATCCAACCCCAGTGAACCACAACAAAACTGACCCCAAAAGTACCAAAACTGATATAACAAAGGTAGAATTGGGTGCTATTGCTGTAAACCTTGAATACAAGAGCTCATGCCTGAGCTCCCAGGCCCAGATCTGGAAGTCCTTGTTTCCACAGCATCATTAATCATGGCTGTAGAAGTCATTAATATCAGTAGGATCCACCTCAGCAATGGGAAAATGCTTTTTCAAGCTTCATCTTCCAGAACTCTGCTGCCCAACATGGCAGCCATCAGCAAAATATACCTGTTGAGCACTGTAAATGTGGCTGTTACAAAAGGAGAAAACCGTGCTGAGAAAAGTTTGTATTGCACAGTGGGTTTCAAGACATGGTGACATAAAATAAAAATATAAAATGCTTAAATTTTAAAGTAGCATAATAATAATAAAATGATATGTACCACATTTATTTTCCCATTCTTCCGCTGAGGGACATCTAGATTGTTAAAGTTTCTGGCTATTATAAATAAAGCCACAATGGACATAGTTGTTCAAGTGTCTTGTAGTAGGATGGAGCATCCTTTACCTAAGAGTGGTATAGCTGGTCTTGAGGTAAATTGATTTCCAATTTTCTGAGAAACTACCTTATTGATTTCCAAAGTAAATCAATATGTACAAGTTTGCACTCCTGCCAACAATGAAGGAGTGTTTCCCCTTGCTCCCCATCCCTGCCAGTATGAGCTGTCATTTCTGTTACTGGTCTTAATCTTTCTGACACATGTAAGATGGAATCTCAGAGTCATTTTGATTTGCCCATCCCTGGTAACTAAAGACGTTGAACATTTAAGTGTTTCTCAGCTACTTGAGATACCTCTGTAGAGAATTCTCTGTTTAGAGCTGTACCTCATTCTGTAATGAGATTTTTGTTTTGGTCTACTTTTTTTTTCTTTTATCTAGTTTCTTGAGTTCTTTATCTGGGGACTTGATAAAAATATTTTTCTATTCTGTAGGCTGCTGTTTTGTCATATTGATTGTGTCCTTTACCTTACAGAAGCTTTTTAGTTTTATGAAGTCCCATTTATTAATTGTTGATCTTAATCCCTTCACTATTAGGATTGTGTTTAGACAGTTGTACTCTGTGACAATGTGTTCAAGACTGTTCCTCGCTATCTCTTCTATAAGTTTCAGTGTGTCTTGTTTCATATTGAGTTCTTTGATCCACTTGGATTGAGTTTTATACCGGAAGATATATAATTATGAATCTATTTGCAGTCTTCTACACACAGACAGACATCCCCTTTGGCTAGCATCATCTTAAAAAAAATGCTTTCTTTTCTCCAATGTGTATTTATGGCTTCTTTTAAAAATTCAGATGTCCAGAGATGTGTGTGTTTATGTCTGGTTCTTCAATTTGATTCCATTGATTAACCTGCCTGTTTTTATGCAGTTTTTATTATGATTGCTCTGTAGTACATCTTGAAATAAAGGGTGGTGAGACCTGCGGCAGTTCTTGAGGTTTTTTTGTTTTTCCATATGAACTTCAGAATATTGTCCTTTCAAAGTCCATAATGAGTTGCATAGGAATTTTTATGAGGATTGTGTTGAATCTGTGAATTGTTTTTGATAAGATGGCCATTTTTTTTACTATGTAAATCCTATAGATCCATGAGCATGAGCGATCTTTCCATCTTCTGATATCTTCTTCTTTATTTTTCTTACACCAGGTTATTTTATGTTACTTGAGGCTACTGTGATAGGTGCTGTTCTTATGACTTCCTTCTCAGACTGTCATTTGTATATAGGAGGGATACTGATGTTTTTATTAGTTAATCTTATATCCAGCCACTTTGCTGAAAGCATTTATCAGCTGTAGGAATTCTATAGAAGAAACTTTAAGTTTTCATATATACTACCATATCATCTGCAAATAATGATACTTCAACATTTTCCTTTCCAATTTACATTCCCTTGATCTCCTTCAGTTGTCTTATTGCTCCTGATAGAACTTTAATTACTATATTGAATACATATAGAGAGAGTGTACAGCCCCGCCTTGTTCCTACCTGCATCTACCACAGAATTATACCTTCAGCCTGGTTTTCTGTGGTTTCAACTTTACATTTCTCATGGCAATGCCTTTAATAATATGTAGCTTTTGATCAAACATTAAAAATTCTTCATAAATTTTATTTTAATGCTCTAAATTTCTAGGTCTTTAAGTCATATGCTTTCTTCCTTTTGGCTTTCCCTCTCCTTTTGTATGTTGTTTTTGCTTGATGCTTGGTTTCATTGTTTGTTTGCTTGTTTGGAGGAGGGTTTTTTTTTCTTTTTTTTTAGGGAAAGAGGGGAGTGGAGGCAAGATTTCACTCAATAGCTATCTAAGCTAGCCTCAGACTTCAGCAATCATCATACCCCATCCTCTTCAGTACTGGGATTAAAGTAAGACCCACCCACACTCAGCTAAATTGTCTTTTCTTTCCTTCCAATTGTGTCCAATTTATTTAGTTTATTTTTATGTAGATTTTATGTTTGGCATATATTAAAGTTTCCTTTGTTTCTAAATACAACAAACTATTCCAAAGCTCCTCGTGGTTTAGAATCATGTTTTCTGTGCTACAACCAAATAAATGTAATTTATAGGTGTTAATGTGGCTATTCGTGTCAACTGAACTGTCACTTATCTTTTTCTGTCTTCTTTTGCGGCTGTTATTTCATTGTGCTTTGCACTCAGCCACTTCACTAGCCCCACAATTGGTCATGAATATGTGGGGTTACAACCCTTGGGAACAAACACATGCAGTAAGGTTTGTTACAGTTCAGTGAATGGGCATGAGAGTTATTATCAATGGCTTCCTGAAATATGAGATACTCTGGGAAATAAGAGTGATGTTGAACTTTTTTCCTATTATTTATTAAACACATACTTGAAATTTGGAAATGATCTTTGATACTTTGCCTGGTTTTCAACTGGTTGTTTTGCAATTTTAAGATACTGTATTTTTATAACTACCGTGTCTTCTCATATTTGCTGTTTACTTTTTTATTAGTGTGATACTTTTTACATTCACAAATTCTGGTCTCTATCAATCACTCTGGACGGTATTATATCATTTCACTTTGGTTTGTTCACACATAAGATCAGACGAAGGTACACTTCACTGTCTGCATTCCACTGCTCTTCCTGAGAGAACAGAGAAATCAGTTTTCCTAAAAGTCACATTAAATATTCTTCCTCTCACTGTAACTCGTGTTTCAAAAGTCTACTTCTAAAAGACACGTCTTAATCTTTAATATGTCTGCCTGTATGATGTAGGCTCTAAGTGTTCTCATTCTTTTATCTTCATGTCACATGTGATTAATATGTGCTATATGACTAATACTGGAATATGCTTTTATTAACTTCTCCATCAGTATTATTTTATTAGCTTTAAGATTAAAAGTACTCTTAATTTCTGTGTCTATGAACATCTAAAACAATGGGAAAGGGGGCTCTCAGAAGGACTTTCTACACTGGTTTGTGAAATTGTATAAATCTACAGATTGAAATATTTATTCAGGAGCATATCTGCATCCCTATATGCACACATATCTAAGGTTAGGAGTGCTTTTATCATTAACGTTTCTTCCGGGTATGCTCACACTAGCCTTTTGTGAACTTGACACATCTAAGAAATGGAACTGCCAATTGAGGAGCAAAGCTGCCTCAATCCTATTGGCCTTTGGGCATGTCTGTCAGGCATTTTCTTGATTGCTGCTAAAAGATGGGGAGGGCCTAGCTCACACTAGGTGGTGCCACTCCTGAGCAGGTGGACCTGGGTTGTTAAACAGACATCATAGCTGAGGAGAAATAGAAGGAGAGCCAGGAGAGCCGTGAGCACGTGTGCACCGTGGCTGCTGCTTCAGTCCCTGCTTCCAGGTTCCGACCTTGAGTGCCTGCCCTGGCTTCCCTCAGGGATGGAGAAGAACTTAGGTGCAGAAGAGCATCCTGGCTTCCCTCAGTGATGGAGAAGAACTTAGGTGCAGAAGAGAGCCCTTTCCTCCCTGAGTTGCTCTGATCCCGTTCTTTATCACAGACATAAGAAAGCAAATTAGAACAAATTTTTTTTATTGAAAATAAAGGAGAGATTCTCTAACAATTGCTGGTAATATGTTCAGATTTAAATATCACTCAGTGGACTCTGTCTTCTCTTCATTAATAGTCATCATTAAATGAAGAAATTAGGCTCTAATAATCAACAAATTTTTCTTAAGACAGCATATGATTTTGCCTTATTTTGCCTAATGTCTTTTAATAGGGGTTTTAGCTTACCTAAAAACATATTCAGTGGACTGAGCATATATATCTTTTTGAGTACTTTTTTAATATGGTGATTTTAGTACTTTTCTTGACACCTGGATATATGTTCTGGAACATTCTGTCATAGCACCACCAGAGAAAAGAAGATTGCTCTTCCCTAACTATGAATGTGACCTACCTGCTTGAAAAGAATAAACATCTTGGTTGTTTCTCACTATACTAACATGCATGGCTTGGAATCACATCAGCAGATGGGACCGCAATGTTGCTAAGCAAGGTAGGCTCGACCCTTGGCTGAGAGAATACTGGCAGTCAGGTTATAATATTGCAGCAATGGCATTTGCTGAAAGGGTGATAAAGTGATATGTCTCACAACAAATGGCATGCCTTTTAAAAATGCAACACATCAAACTGAAGTTGTCTTATTTGGGCACATCAAGACAGTTATAATTTAAAGCCTGAGTAGCAGTCAAAGTTGGGTGTTTGCATACATTTTCTGTAGGTGTCAGCACTACTTTGTGATAGTCCTACACCAGGAGCTGCATTTTCGTCAGGTCATAGGATGTATCTTTCGTGCTATACACAGGGACAAAAACCAGAAGCACATATCTAAAAGTGAGACATCTCCTGGATTATTCCTTTTAAAATAACGAATTATATCTGAAAGATTACATTTCTGTTTGCATTAATATGGATATTGATTTTTCTTTAGTGAGCATGAGCGTCTGCAATGTCTTATATGCCATTATGTAAATTGAAAAGATGTTTTGAAAAGGTATCCAACAAGACTCACAGAGCTTGATTCTACATGTCTTATTTACTTGTAAGCGATTCTGCATGATTTATTGCTGAAAGAAAGCTAACATGTCATTTTATGAGGTGATTTAGAATGCCAAGCCCTGTGCATTGTGATCCACGCAGTTCAAATTAATTACATGCAGACGTTTTATTGGACAAGGTGCCAGAATTCCATCTAGGGAGGCTAAATTTAAAATATCGGGGAAGGCTCACATTAGCAGGGTGTGTACGCTTAGGTCAATGTTCTGCTCATAATCATGGAACACTCATTAAATTAAATTGTATCACCTTTGAATTTAACAGAGGTGAAATCTCTGTGATGAGGAATGTATCCCTGCTTGCACTGCTCTCATTGTCTGCATGGTGGGCCACAGGAAAATGATGGATTTTTTGTGGAGACACAATACTTTTGAAAGATCCAGTCACAAAACCCAGATGAATTTATTGTTTCTATAACAGCCTATTACAAATTTAAAACAGTGACTATAGTTTGAAATGTTGTAGAGAAAATTTAATGCCTTAGAGAGCACACAGACATGTGTATCTATTCATTCTGGATGACATTTCATCTAAGATTCAGGAACACACACATGCATGTATGCACACGCACACATATACACATGACTATGCACATACATATGCACACACTTTCTATTTACATGATTGCTTTAAGTGGTATAGTACTAGCTAGCAAAGTCATTAACTTCCTTTTTTATATGTAATGATACAATTAAATGTTGGAAAATACTATTAATTTCTTAAACAAATTGTGCCAAAATAATTTTATAATCTATTTTTCAAGTATGTTTTCAGGTAGACATTCTTTGGAACATGTAAAATTGGGTAGTTCAGGTGTGAAAGAAAAGCAAGAGCAGCTTCTCTTAAGTACCAAACAACTTATGGAATCTCACTTGCATCGAGGACAAGTTCTTGGAAAAGAAAAGAAAAAAAGTCAGAAATTTGCTCCAAAATTTCTCCAGGAAAGAAATTTTTATGAGCCAACCTTGAATATTTTCTCACAGAAAAGTAAAAATAAAAATGTGGCATACTCAAGCACGCTGCCCAGAGTTACCACTGCAGGCTGCCCAGAAATGTTACTATGTGCTTCTTAGAGATGCCGCTGTGTGCTGTGCAGCGATGCCACTGTGTGCTGCATAGAGATGCCACTGTGTGTTACCCAGAGATGCCACTGTATGCTGCCCAGAGATACCACTGTGTGCTGCCCAGAGTGGCCACTGTATGCTGCCCAAAGATACCACTCTGTGCTACCCATTGCCAACAGTAAGATATTTAAACAGAAGTACTGACAAAGCTACACCTTGCAGGTCCAAGTTCTTTCTAACTATAATTATTTTTCAAGTATCATTATTGTTATTGTGTATGTGTTCCCAAATGGGGATGTTGAAGGGAGGGCGTGTACATGTGTTTGCATGGGTGGAGATACCCAGTGTCTTCCTCAATCACTTTCTGTCTGTTTGTTTGTTCATTTTAAGACAAGGTCTCTCCCTGACCCTGGAGGTCATCAATTCACTAGACTGTCTGACTCTCAAACCTCAAGGATCCCCTTGTCCCTGCTCCTTTACAGTTAGGATTATAGTCTGCCATGTTCCACTGTACCAGTTTTTATATGCGGGTACTAATGATCTGAACTCAGATCCTCTTGTTTGTTCTCAAAGCATTTTATTCTCTGAGCCATTTCCCACCTTTAGTTTTACTTTGTTGACCAATCAGAACTATATATTTACAGAGTACAATGCAAGGCTTTTATGTATGTTTATGACACAGAATGAACAGAATTGGGCTACTTAACAATCCGTCATCTTAAATACATACATTTTGAGGGGGTATGGAAAGCAAACTCTTCTCTGGGCTATTTTGAAATGCTCGATGAATTATTACTATCACACAGAATGTACCCCTGCTCTGACTATAACTTTATGCCTGCTCACCAGGGTCTCCCCTATCCTCATTCACTCCTAGAGTAGCCTCATAAATACCTTCCTACTTTCTATGTCTGAGTTTAGTATCTTTGAATTCACCACCCAAAAGAGATAACAGGCATAGCAAAGTCTTTTCTCCCAATATGTCTTTTAATAATTTGAGCATCTTTCAAATTAATTTGAAAATTTCTTTGATGCCTTCAAGTCCAGAAGCCACCTAGAAGTTAAAAGTCAGATGACTACAAATGGGTTGGATAATTTGAATCACTGAAACAGAAACATAGAGTGTCAGACTATAATACAACTTAAAATATATTCCATCGTTCTTCCATTTTATATAATACAGAAAGACTTAAACATGCAGCCACAGATTTTATAAGACTGACCATACCCAAGAACACCTGGCTATTTCCATGATCTTTTCATTACTCTATGAAACCTAGAGACACTGGTAGTGGTGGTGCACACCTTTAATCCCAGCACTCAGGAAGCAGAGGCAGGTGGATC
>LOEQ01004604.1:150085-160946 GCA_001685075.1 Bramus lutescens
GGCCTGCTACCACCATTTGGGACCTACAGCATTTCTGCTGCCTACTGCCACTGGGGATCTTGCAGCATTTTTAAAAAATCATAAAACAGCTGATGTCCTGAATTTGATTCCTGAGACCTACATGGTGGAAGAAGGGGACCAACTACTGCAAATTGACCTCTGACCTTCACAAGCTGTGGTATACATACATGTGTCACTACCCCTTGAGTAGTGTGTATAAATACACACTGCCCCTATATGTACACAAAATAGATATGTAAAAATTGTAAAAAGTACCAATGTCACTATCAAAAGAGTCTGTTTAGATGGCTATGTACGTAATTGCTATAGAGATAATAGCAACAAGAAAAATATAACATTCATGTACAGTCCTTCTATGAAAAAAGTAAATGATATAAAAGTTCTGCTTATAGATTTCTCCTTAAGTATGACCCAGCTTTGATTTTAATGAAAATCCCTGTTTTCTCTGCCTGATTGCCATGTTGCTGCTCTGAGTCATGTTGTTTGGACTCTGACTCCACATAGTATTTAACCCGGAAAGGGTTCAGCTTGACCTTAGGAACAGTTACCAGGGCTACAAAGTCACTGTTGCTAATGATCATTTTCTTTTCACTTTAAAAAGCCCTTTGACTCTTCCCCAAACCAGCATGCATTTGTTTCAGCCCTTCTGTATTACTGCAGACTTGAAGCTGTTCTTGCCTTATCATAAAAGAACATCTGAGGGGGTTCTCACTTAAAGGAGCATCTAGACACTGGCCAAACAAAGGCTTTAGATGCTAACCTTGGCAAAAAGCACAGTGGAAGGAGACCTTTTACATCAACCACTCTGTTGGCAAAACTTTAAACACAGTCAGACATCGAATTTTATACAATGAACTACTTGAGTTTATAATTATGAATTACTGAGCTTGAGACTAAGATATTATCAAATTGTTAGAAGAGAACAAATTCATACAACCGTATGTCATTGTGTATTGTTTTATCATTGATGTGGGAGAAAAAACATCTCTGTTGCTCTGGCTGTTGTATGACGGCTGATAATTAAACAACAATGTCCTAACTAAGCACAGGAAAAAAGCATTGTTTCTATTTTCTCTGTCAAGAGGCTCTGTCCTATAAGGACATGGGTAAAACTTTCATTTTCCTGTGCTTTCATAGATAATTCCAGAATTAAACTGTAATTTAATGAAAATTAACAGTACCTTTCAATGTTATATGTACATTTGTACATTTATGTATGTGTCTGTTTGTCTGTATTTTTGTCTGTCTTTGTACATGTCTGTCTGTCTCTAGGTTTGTGTATAACTGTGTCTGTGTCAATATGCATATAGAACACGAAAGGAAAACCACATTCACAGTTCTCTCTACTCTAAGCACCACAGCAGTTTTGAGTGGAAAAAAAATCATTTCCCATCTTGACTAGAAAAAAAAATTCAATGAAAAAATTATTCATTCAACTGTTATATGGAACAATGTGGTAGGTGTATACGTCCTTAGATAAGAACAAGAGGATTTCACAGGTAGTTTTTCATCTTGCTTAAGAAAATAATGATAAAATGTTGCATTGACTGGTGACAATATAATACAAAAAAATGAGAGGCCTGTGTGATGTTTCAATTTGAAAAATTGAAAAGCAAAAACTTGAATACTTTTCAATTCTTCTGTTGTATTACAAGCAAAATATCCTTTGTGTTAAGTATTGCAAGCTACCACGCCTTCATTTCCAGCATCACATAAATGATTTGGCTTCCTGCCATTTTCTTTTCTGTGTAGTATTGGACTAGTAACATCTTCACTGTTCTTCAACCTTTATTTAATTAGTCTCTGAATCTATGACTGTAGAAGGATAAGGCCTATGAGGCTGAGAGATGAGCCAACCTGTCATCTGCTTGAGGGCCTAGCAGTGGTACTGTCAGAGGTCCTGATTGTGCCTAGTCAATGAGGTGCTACCATGCAATGTCACCAGACGGGGATGCACCCTAGGTGCCGGGAGGAGGGTATATAAGGCTTTTCCCATTGCTGAGTAAATGAGTCTGTTTTTTGCCTTTTACCTGACTCCTGGTGTCTATGCCATTGATACCAGGCCTTCTCACCCCTTCCTGCAAGGGAGTCCTTACGATCCAGCAACACTTAACTGCTTTACTTTCAGTTTTGCTCCTATGATAAAATATACTGACCAAAAACACCTTATCAGGGCTTGTTTTGTTTGGCTTACACTCCCAGGTTAGAGTGGATCACTGAAGGAAGGCAAAGCAGGAGCTCAAGAAGGAATTTATGTCAGCAATCACAGAAGCAGACTGCTTGCTGGCTCCTTCAGAGATTCCTGCTCAACTAGCTTCCTCACGCAGCCTAAGACCACCTGCCCATGAAAGGGCATCACCTACAATAGGCTGGGCCCTCTTACATCAATTAAGACAGTCAGGACAATCCCTCACAGACCTGTCAACAAACTAGCATGACCGAGGCAAGTGTTCAAGGCTTGTTTTCAAGTGATTCCAGGTTGTGTTAAATTGAAAAATAATGCTAAGATAATCATGAAGCTCCTTGTAGCTTGGGATATAAAGAGACCTGACATGGTAAGTTTTCATTGTAACGTCTTGAGGCCAACGTGTGTCTGATTTCTCATAGCATCTGCCTTGTTGATCGGATTGCTTAACTCTCGAGAAGAATGTTCTATGATCTCATTCAGGTCACAGAAGAAAAGCAGAGCTTAATTTTTTATTTGCTCTGAACAACTCTAAGATTCCAGAACAATGATTATCTGTAAGCTTCAAGGTTAAGGTACACTTAGTTCAGGAAAGGTGGATAACACATAATTAACTGAGAGTATGGAAATTAAGGTTTCAAGGATATGTGATATGTTACATACACATATATAGTATTTGACAACTGCTTCTTGTACTCCATCCTACTATTAACACTTACATGATTTGAAAGAGAAATGTCCCTCACAGGTCCAAGTGTTTTAACGTGTGTTTTCCAGCTAGAAGTGCAAAGTTGTATAACCTTTGGAACGTACAGCATAGCTGGAGAAGAGTTACTAGATTATTGGACTTGGAGTTTACATGTCAGTCTACTTCCTATCCCATGTTTCCTTCCTGTTCCTCCAACACATGAGGAAGTGGGGAGTCCCAGGCATGTTCTGACTGGCGTGGAGTATTTCACCTTGATTTCTTCCCTGCCATAATCCCCTCAAGCCATGAGCCAATTGGATACTTCCTCATTAAATGGGCTCAGGTAGATATTCTGTCAGACAGGCAAGATGAGTACCTAATTTAGAAGATCAGAACAGGAGTCAGTCTTGTTGTAAATTGACCGTATGCTTCCTGTGTCTTAGGAACTTCTTTCAGGAGGATATGGAAATGTCTGGAGCTGCTGATGGGGTAGAGTTCCATGAGGAGAGCCTCAGAGGATATTCTGCTGAGAGATCAGAATGAACACAAAAAGTCATGGTGGGAAGACAGCTGTTTTTGCCTATGATTAAGTTTCATTCAGTATACTTTAGCAAGGTGGAGACTCTTCAAATGCCAATTCTCAGCTTCTATATAGACGACCAAGCTCTCATTAAGAAGATATCCTAGGTCTAATTAATAATTTTACTTAGAAGTAAATACAAATTCAGCTCACAGCTAATTTCCTTTAAATCATGAGAGAATGTATAGTTTCTGTCCATCCAGCTGATACAAACCTCTAAGCCTGAATCCCTGCCTAGCTCAGGAGAGGCAGATAGCATAGATCTGAAGTCCAAACACGGACACATCAGGCTTAACTTTCAAGATAGCATGAAAACTTAGAAACTTAAAGAAATGAGTTTCTTACTTAAAGATACTGACAATATTATAAATGCATATGTTTTAAGATACGTATTTGCTAGTTTTATCAAGATTTTGCAATGTGGAAATAAATTTTTGAAACATTTCATTTTTATGTAAGAAAACAGGAGAATTGTAAGTAAATGAAACCTTTAGGGCTTTTGAAAGGAGCAAGGTTTCCATGTAGAAGCTAAAATTTCTTGGCAACACGTTTCCCAAAATATTGGATACTAATAATAATTTTGTAGTGGATATTATTTTGGTTGTTAAATTTTTAATTTTTTTTAAAAAACTACTCAGAGGGAAGTTATTTTATTAGTTTTTGAAAACTTTTGTTTATTTCATAGGATGAGGGGATAGGGACATGCCACCAAGTTTGAGGTCATGGGACAATTGAGAAATTTATTTCTCTCCTTCCACCATGCAGGCTCCAAGGATTGTACTCACTTCTTCATACGTGGCAAGTGCCCTAACCTACTGAGCCATTTTACCAGACTGAAGGATAGTGATCTGTAGCAAGGCTACACATTGGGTAGGTAACCAATTAGTCTAATTTTTGGTGATTAACCCACAGCATATTCTACCAAGACTCCTGCTCCCTATGCTGATTATGTTACAATTCTTAAAGAAAGGCACTGAATATAATTTTTCCTTATTTCTTTACCTTATCAAACCTACCTAACATATTGTCTTTTAAAGAATGAAACCATTCTCTCCAAGTATGGGAGCAAAAGTGTGTGTGTGTGTGTGTGTGTGTGTATGTAAAACTGTGTGTGCCCTCCAGAACATACAAATTCTCAGAATCAACCCATAGCTTTTGAAAGTACTGTGTTCATGTGAGCCCTTATGTGTGTAAGCTACAAATGAAAGGCTTCTATTAGAACAAGCTCTACAGTTTTCTCACACTCCTCCAGAGTTTCAGGAGGTATTATTTTTGTGAGAGCCATAATTTCTTTTTGTTCTAGTAAATTCTAGTAACAAAACATAGTAGAAAACCAATCTGTATCCCTTTTTAAAAAATGTTTTCCAAGGCAAGCAGATTAAATTCTTTTATATTCTTTCCTTCTCTCTTCAAGTGGTCAAACCTTAATATGATTAAAATTAGTGTATATTTGGAGTCAGAAGAATCCAAAATACTGTATTGATTGATCCTGTGATAATAATTTTTTTTTGTTTTCACTATGCACCTATGACTGTTCTGGAAACTCGCTCTGTAGACCATGTTAGCAATACACCTGTCTTAACTTCCAGAATGCTGTGGCATGCCCTTGTCTGTCCTTGTCACAAACTGCTGTCAAGGAGACCCAGGTGAGGAGTGGGGAAAGGCAAACAAGGAGAGTCATGGACTCTAACGAGGTAAGATGTTGACCAAGTCTATAGACTCTTCCCTCCTCAATGAACAAAGCTTTCTTCTGTTTTTCCACAAAGAAAAATAAAAAGCCTTTGTCTGATATCATCAAAATCTGATTCATATTGATTCATCTTCCATTAGAAAAGCTGGTATATTTTTCAAATGTGATATGAGAGATCGAAAGGTCAGATGCAGCTAGAGATGCCATAGCAAGGTGTCACTACCACTGCCAATGAAAGTAATTCACTTTCAAATATTTTTCATTTTAAGAGCTAAGGCAAAATGTCAAGGTTTATAAAGTGTTAAATGCTATTTTTAAAACCGTGATCTTTATCACTACTCATTTATCATGCTTATCCAGTATCCTAGATTAGTGATACAAATTAATTAGCATTATTATACTCAATGATTTGGCCATTACTTCCATGCCTTATTTCTTTGTAAAACTAGAGTCTATCTAAATAACTTTTATTTTTAGGATAAAAGTAGTAAACAATCATGGTGGTTTTAAATCAATAATATGTCAAGTTTCTAAGTGTAAGTCATTTTCTTAAAGCTTGAAAGAACAAACCTTTCTTTGAAAAAAGAAAACTAGCCCTTCATTTGAGTTTTCCTGGTGCTTTTTATAAACAGTTATATATTGATATTATATATGTATTTTCACAAAATGCAATGAATTAGAATTATTGTAGTAGATCGAATTAGAGCTTCCAAGAAAGCATGGAATTTAAATAGTTTAAACTTTGAATTTCTTTTCCTGATCATCCTTACATTCCATGTAACAATGGCTCCTAGCAAAGAAAGGGGACAAGAAAGAAACATATACAAGAACATTTTGTTACTTAAAACTTCTAAATATGTAAATTCTTACCAGTTCTCTTCAGAAGTTATATACTAGTATTCAGATTTCTAGTATGAAATTCACCTCCATCAAATAAATGGTGAGGTTGAAAACTCTAACAAAAGAATCTGCCATTAAAGGAGAAGTGTGGGACCACATGGCCCAACTATTGAATTTTATCACACATTTAATTATTTTCCAGTTGTCCTAAAAGGTATTTAAAAGAAGGACTTTTTCAGATTCATTTAATGAAGCCAGGAATACTGAAATCAAGCTAGGTCTACACACAGTGACAACAAACTAAAATAAAACAAGCAAAAACATATGTCAGTAGTCCTGATTAGCATGGAGAAAAACACACTAACAAAATACTGGCAACCAAATAAACAGCTCACAAAACAATTATTTACTACACTCAACTGAAATTCCTGTCAAATGTGCAGAGATCACTTTACACGTTCTGTCCTATCACATGAACAGAATGAAGGGCAAAACTGTTTAATCATTTCAATAGGTACAAAAAAGGTATTTAATAAAATTCAACATTCCTTCATGGTGAAAATACTGAGTTAATAAGCTATTGAAAAAAGTTACCTAACCATAATAACCATGTAATAATCCCACTGTGAATATTGAAGCAAGAAAAGCTAAATGTTTTATGTCTAAAACCTGGAGCAAGACAAAGATAATGGTCTTACCATTTTTATCCAGTATGACACTAGAAATACTATCAAGAGCAATAACAAAATTTTTTTTTAAAAAAAGAAAGAAATGACATCCTCATTTGCAAAAAATAAAGAAAGGAAGCCCAGTTGTCAGTGTTAACACTTTACCTATGAAAATGCACAAAGATCAACAAATATATTAAAACTGGTAAATTAATTCAACAAATTTTAAGGACACAAAATCAGCTTACAGAAATCAGTAGTATGTCTGTACAGTAATCAACACTTTGCAGAAAAAAAAAGAACATGGTCAAATTAAGAACACCTACAAACAATAAACTTCATAAACAAAATAAATGCTTTCTATAGCAAAACTATAAGACACCAAGGAAAAAATGTCATGAGGACACACACAAATGAGAAGATAGCTCATATCTGTGGAATGAAACAATATTATTAAAATCTCCTAAAGACCCAAAGTCTTCTAAAGAGTTAATGCTATTGCTATCAAAATACAATAACACTATTCATAGAAATGGGGATCATTCTGAAATAGCAAAAGACCAATTTACAAAGCAATATTAAACAAACATGAATAAAGTAAGAGGTATTACGGTGCCTTTAATATATACCACAAAATTTTGTAACCAAAACAGGATTTTGGCAGGAAGAAAAACACAGAATCCAATAGGACAGAGTAAAAAGACTGGAAGAAAACCAATGGGTCCAGATGATCATTGAGAATGGCTCTAATAATTCCCTCTGGAAATTATAGTCTTTTCAATGATAGTACTGGGGAAACTGGGTGTTCATGTGCAGAAAAGTGAATAAAACTTCCATTTCTTAATGTATACATAAAGCAATTCAAAACTGAATAAAAAAACAGGTGATATTATTCACTGAGTTTAGACACATGGTGCCAAAGCTTAAATTTTTGAGTTTCATCCCTGGGTCCCACATGGTAAATGAAGGAAAAGAACTGATTCTTATAAATTTTCTTCTGATTAACACTCATACAGACACATGCATAAACACAAATATAGAAACAAATTTTTAATTGACAGAAGACTTAAGAGTAAGACCTATACATATGGAAATATTAGAAGAAAATATAATCAAAGTTCTGCAAGACATTAGACTGGGCAAGAATTTGCCCAAAACATAGAAAACAAAACCAAACAGAACAAATAAAACAGCAAAGTGAAAATCTTATGTGTAGCAAACTATAAGTTATCAACAGACCAAATAGTCCAAAGAGATAGCTTAAATGTTTACAGATCCTTTATCATGTAAGGGAATAATATCTAGAAAATATAAGGAACTGAAACAACCAAATAGGAAGAATAAAGAATTTAACTTAAAAATAAACATTAACCCAGACAGATTATTCTCGAAGAAAGACATGAAAATGGTCAGACATTAGTATAGAAAATGCCCATCATCATCAATCATCAAAGAATGCAAACAAAAACCACGGTGAGATTTGACTTCACTCTTGTTGGAATGGTGATTACCCGAAGGACAACAGGCAAAAGTGGGAAGAAAATGGAACCTCACAAACTGTTTTGTAGAATTTAAATTACTGTGGAAAGCAACAGGTGAGTAGCTATTTTGCATTGCTATACCAAAGAAAATCTATATATGAACAACTTATGAAGATGAAAGATTCATTTTGTCCCAATATAGGTATCCATCCATGGCCACTTGACCTTGTACATTTCTGGTTCTGTAACCAGGCAAAACGTCATCACAGAAGGCTTTTGTGGTGGGCGGAGGTTCTCAGTGCCTGGCAGACCAGAAGAAGAAAGAGGAGAAGGAGGAGGAGAAGGAAGAAGTGGAGGAGGAAGAGGAGGAGTAGGAAGAGAAGGAGGAAGAGGAGGAAAAAGAGGAGGAGGAAGAGAGTCTGGAGACAAGATATACTACTCAAAGTCATTTCCCAAATGACCTGCTTCCCCCAGACATGCACAAGACTTGACCGGTCAGCAATCAGTCGTAAATGCTGGAAAAGCTCAGAGGACCTTACCTCTCTAAGGGAGAGAAACTCAGAGAGTTTCAAGTTCACTTGGTATTTTTGCAAATAAAAATAAGCTGTCATACACCAACTTTGGTTATTAAAGGAAGGATTCTAAGGGAATGGGTCATTGTCTCTAGATGAGTACCCACTGGTGTGCCCACCAGGCGCTACCAGAGTGTTTCATACCCGTGGTCACTCAGAATGGATCGCAAAACAAAGCAGAAACGCATGAATGTGGAAACAGGACCTGTGGAGGATAGAGCTGCAGGGTGGAAGGAAGAGGAAGGAGGGAGACCAATCAGAATGCATTGCATAATGTATCAAATTGTCAAAGAAGAATGGATTTTTCATTAATATCGTTTTACACCCAACTGCAATTTCTCCTCCCTCCTCTCCTCCCAGTTCCTCCCCACCACGTCGTCCCCTCTGCCTCACACACCTGCTCCTTCTCAGTTTCTGCTCAGAAAAAGGCAGCCCTCCCCTGGATATCAACCAAACATGGCATATCAAGCTGCAGTAAGACTAGGCACCTCTCCTCGTATTAAAGCTGAACAAAGCATCCCAGAATGAGGAATAGGATCCTAAAAGCTAGAAAAAGAGTCAAAGATAGCCCCAGTTCCCAGTGTTAGGAGTCCCATAAAAAGACCAAGCTACAAAACTGTCATATGTATGTAGAGGGCCTAGGTCAATCCCATGCAGGCTCCCTGGTTGTTGGTTCAGTATCTGTGAAACCCTATTATCCCAAGTTACTTGATTCTGGGGGATTTCTTGGGGTGTCCTTGACCCCTCTGGCTCCTACAATCCTTCTTCCTACTCTTCCACAGGATTCCCCAATTGAACTATGAAGAAAAACAAAATTTGGTTTAGGATCATTTGGTTCCATCTGATCGTCTTTTGAAAAGCCTCAAGAAGTGTTCAGCTATTAAAAGAGAGGAGGGTTGAAGGGGGAGGAGAGAGGCAGGGATGGGAGTAGAGAAGAATGTAGAGCTCAATAAAAATCAATAAAAAGAAAAAAGAAAGGGAAAACCTTTGTAGAACATTAAAAAATAAACAAGAGGGACTCATGGAAGATACATGTATGTAACTTGATAGTTGTTTCTGCTTCAGACCTCTATGTGTAAGACTATTTTCACCTCTTACAAGGCACACTTTCTGTCAGCTCAACTCAGCATCTTTGGAGACTGTCAGAGATGCGTGTTTGTTTGTCTATTTTGTGGTGTTGCTACAGAAACATAGCTCAGTAGGATTACTGTCCCTCCCAAGAATATGCTTTATCACTGATTCTCACTCAAAATAATGCATCTACTGATATCCTGCAATAGGCCTCAACACTCAACACTTTTTTCCAGTTTTTTAAATTTATTTTTCCATTCAAAAATTTATACTTCCTCCCCTCCTCCCATTCCCCTCAAACAAAAAAAAATGTATTATTTTTCTTAAACTAACAGAAAAAAAGAAGAATGAGAAGGAACAAACAGGAGGGGAAAGGGAGGAGGAGGAAGACAAAGGGGGAAGAAGGGGGAGGAGGAGGAGGAGAAAAAAGAAGGAGGAAGGAAGAAAGAGTAGGAGGAGAGGGGAGAAATGAAGGGAAGAGAAGAGAGTAAAGGAGAGGGAAGGAGATGAGAGGAAGAGAGGAGAAGAGAGAAGAGTGGAAGAGAGGAGAGAAGGAAGGAGAGGAAGAGAGGAGAGGAGAGGGGAGGGGAAGGGAAAGATCAAGAAAGAACTCAGACAATGGTGTCTGTCAGAGCCACACAGAGCTATATTCTCATCTATGAGAAAGCCCAGGTAGAATTTCTTAGGAGCTATAAATATTTCAGGGATCCTGGGAGCTAACATGTGCCCATGTCAGTTGTGAATGGGGATCGGTTTTAGCTGGATTAAAATGGTCCACATTTAATGATAGCCTTTGTCTTCATTGTGCAGATAAATGTGATGTTTTCAACAATAATAACAGTAATAATGTCAAGTAACATTTAATGAATGTTTGTGCTGGATACTAAACCCCATTTAATGTGTACAACAGTACAAAAGAGGTGGGTTCTAAAAGTTTCTGACTTCCTAGATAAAAACCCTGAGGTCTTCAGAGTTTGAGTAATTGTAGTGAAAAGGGAACAGGCCTGCTTTTCATCCGGCCCAGCTCCCGCACGGCTAGCTTATAACCCGAAATAATAGCGCACA
>LOEQ01004604.1:185838-209173 GCA_001685075.1 Bramus lutescens
AGAGAGACACATGGCAGGTGGGCAGGAGACAGAGACATGGATAGGCATGACATGAAGAGTGAGGTTGAATATTTATTCAGGGGGTTACAGAGGGGGAAGGGAGAAGGGGGGCAGAGAGAGAGGGGGGGAGAGGAGAAAGGAGAAAGAGACAGAGAAGGGGAAAGGGAGAAGTGGGGAGAGAGGCAGAAGCGAAGCTCCCTCTCCAAGAGGAAGACTGAAAAGAGAGCGAGCTCAGGCCGGAAGCTGAAGATCAGCCTGCCTCAGCTGATGGGGGAGGGAGTGGGTGTGGCTTGTCTCTTAGAACAACCATTACAATCACTACTTTTGAAACAAAGGTGTTTCACTGTTCCCTCATGTTGGGGGATATTCCATCACAATATATATCCCCCAAGTTTGCATTCATGTTAATTAAATAAAATTAACATTGGGTCAGAGGGCTGCATTGACAACTAGTTAACAGAAAGTAATCAGAGAGCCTCAGAGGGCATCTAGGAGAGATAGAGACACAGGAAGTAATAGGGTGGGATTTGGAGGGTTAGCTAGTAGCTACTCAAGATATCTGAGCTCCCAGGTTTTCACCCAGCCCTTGAATCTTGAGTCTTATTCATCATTAGAATGATAGAGATTTGGTTATAGCTACCATTAGCAGTAGCAACAGGGCTAGCACCTGCTGGAGCTGAATTCTCACCAGGGCACTGCTAGAAGCAAGCCAGTAATTGTGAGTTGCAATTGCTGGCTGAGACAGTAGTAGATTAAGATATAGCCACTGGGCCAAAGATAAAACAACAACTTTGGGCTCTCAGTGAATAGACTGTTTGGATTACTCTTGATATTTTCACTGTCAGAAGTTTTTCCTTGCATCACAGAAAGTACAAGGTGAATGTCAAAGCTCAATTCTATTCCATAAACACTCCTGTGGTTCTAATTTATTTACTATCATAAGTCATTCTCAGGCTTTAGATTAATAAATGGTATGAAAAATAGCTTTTCTTCAGTTCATCTTTGCTTTTGGGAAATTTCATGAATACAAAACCAGTTAACCCCTTTTCAAATCTTACAAACTATGACACAAAGAGCCTTGACCAAGAGGTATTACAAAAGAGTACTTTTAAAATCGTCATCATATCCAATCTTTGTGGAGGCCAAAAAAGGCCTGTTTCAACATTGGCCAAAGGTCAGAGAGTAGGAACTTGAGTCTAATTCCTTCAAGGTTATTGTGCTTCTGACTCAGACAGAGATCCCACCTACCTGTAAATCAGAGAGTTCTGCCCTCTCAAGGTTATAGTTGGCAGGGGTGGCTAATTGCCAGACCCTGTACTCCTGGAATAGGGAAGTAGTTTGTTCCTACATCAAACAAAAGTCTAAGGATCCAACTAAGTTCCAGTTCCCTTTATGGAAATAACTTGGGCTTCCACCCAGGGAGTGGTTTGCCTACAGAACATTTTGGTCTAGGGTGTAAGCCTGACTTGTTTTGTTCTAGCAACAGAATGAATGTAAGCTGCAACCTTCAATTGGCATGTTCATTTCCTTGTACCAGGTTAATGCAGTCTTTTGTCTTACTCCTACCTTTTGGGGTCGGGTATTTTAAGCAGTTGGAAATTAAACACAGGGGAATTTTCCGTACTCATGGAAATTCCCTCCCAATACTATCCTATATATTTCTCCATTTTATTATTTTCATTCATATCTTCATATTCTTTACTATATTTTTAATCCCCATGCCCTAACCCTGGCAAGAGGTTTTTTTTTTTTNNTGCGAGGCTGGTCCCTGGCAAATCCTGTTGACTCTGGGAAACAATTTGAATTCTCTCTCTACTGTGCATAGCTTCAGCCTACGCCATTGGTTCATGCTGATCCTGGTTCCCAGTTCTTCAAATCCATACAATCTTTCTGTATGAATACATTCTCTCCATAACTAAATTTGCCTCCCTACTTTCTCTAGGGACACAGCCTGTACTTTTCCATGACTTACCTTGCTAGTTCAAGAAGCAGAGGTCTACTACGCATAGAAGTATAATTGCATAGAAGTATTGGCTTTGATAGACAATTATTAATCCTGAAAGCATCATCAACAGTTTGCAAGCTGTTTGCTCTAGGTTTTGAAAATTTTGATGTCTAATCTTATCAGTTAAGGGTCATCAGTCTTTGAGTTTCAGTAATATATCACAGAACAAAACAGCATTGGGATCTAATGGGAAAATGTATCACTATTACCCAAACTAACAGAACCACTTGTTACCAGGTGCTCATATCAGGTTTGCACAAGTCACACTTAAGCAGCCAAGACTCTTATTATTGTTATCCGTGATTTCAATGTCTATTGCTTTTGCTGTACACCATGTGATAGCTTTGCGGTCCTTGCTTTCTCAGTTACTCTCCGCCAGCACCAGCACCCTGGACATCTTAGTGCTGTTTACCTAATTGCTCTCTGACTGAATAAAGGCACCACCTGTTACCAAATACAACCATGCTCTCCATGGAGGATGTGATTGAAATGAATTGTGATGGGGTCATGACCAGGACAGCAGCTTCTCATCTATATAAACACAAATCCATAACCCATGCTCCCTTCACTCAAAATTGAAGGGTTGTATCTCAATGACAGCATGGATTGTTAGGTTCCACCAACCCCTTCTAGTCTACCATAGATCTCCGTGTCGAGATTGAGTAGATACAGTTCTCCCCCGACAGGATGAAATAATCTGCATTTCACATTTCTTCACCTTCATTATTAGTTTTGCTTAGCTCAGAAAAATATAAAACTCACAAAAGAACATTTTGTTCCTATTTTTAATAAATGGAGTAATTTAAAAACTTTTCCAAATTTTCAGCTCTTAAAACATACATATGAGTAATAGTATACAGATGGAGCAGGTTATATTTAGATATATATATGTATATACTTATGCATATCTGCATGCAATAGCAATTAATGGAAAAAGGGCATGAATTCGGAAGATGTTAAGGAGGGGTGTATGGGAGGGCATGGAGAGAGGAAGGGGGAAGATAGAAATGCAATTATATTATAATGTTAAATGTAAAAAAGTAAAACAAAAAACAAAAATATAAGATTTTGAACAATGAGAATAATGACATAAGTACGCAGCTGGAAATACATAATGTCTTTGAATTTAAATTAAATTTGTTTTCAGTGATATGTAGAAATAGAAAGATTATACATACTATCATAGTACCCTGTGATTTTTAAACATGTACACACTATGAAGTGTTTAAAACAGGTAACATATAATATCTGCTCTAATACTTGCTCTCATGAAAACATTTAAAATCCTTCCTTCAACCACTTTGAAATATATAATAAACTACTGCTGTCTGCAGCAGTCATCTAAGTGTGTAAGAGCAGCCTCATCGTTTGTGTGTGCATATGGAGGCCAGAGATGTCTTCCTGTATCACTCTCTGCCTTACTTTCAGACACAGACCTCTCACTGAACCCAAAGCTTCCTGATTCGCTAGACTGTCTAAAACAGCAGACCCTAAAGATCTTCCTGCCTCCTTCTCCCAGCTCTTGGATTATAGGGTATTTCACCAATTCTACCATTTTAAGTGGGTGGTGGTGAAAGACTCCCCTGGTGCAGGGAGACTCTCACTCAAGTCTCAGGATAACACAACCCCCCAGTAACTCACAAGAGACCGTCCTTGCTGCAATCACATGAGGTTTATTGACAGGACAGGAACCAGTGCACTGGGGCCGAGACTCATAACCCATACAGGGGAGGAGTTCGACCCTGAGTAGCTGGGAGAAGGGGTGTTTAAGGGAAGAAACCACAACCCAGTAATCCAAAGGGGGTAGGGAGGGTATCATTGGAAAATCCCGAAAGATATCAGTGATCATTGAAAATTCTGAAAATACCAGTGATAATCACAAGGTGATAACTCCCTGTTACTCAAGATTACTCTCAAGATTACAATCTAGCTTTATCTTCAGCTAGTTCCTGAAACAGAGTCACTGAACCAGCTAATTCTAGATTTTTGGCTCTTCTCTTCCTGCTAGAGGGGTCTGGATTTATCCAGGTCTTTCACTGGGGAACCAAACCGAAGACCTCAGGCAGGTACAGCAAGCACGTTATGCATGAGCATTCTGACCTCATGCTAGAACTTCTTATGCCTCTTTAATTGTAATTCAGAACACATTAGTCACCTTCCCCAAATCTCTGCTCATAGTTTTTTGTCCTCTTCCAGCCTCTGATATCCACCATTCTACTCTCAACTTTTATAAAAATCAGCTTTGTTTTGGGTTCCACATACAGTGAGACCATGCAGTATTTTATTACATGTCGGGATTTTCTCAAGACATAATATCTTATAAGTTCATCCATATTCTCATAAGGGAAGAAGTGTTATTCCAAAGGCTGTATAGGATTCTACTTTGTCTGTTGTTCTGGCTATCTTATTATCAACTTGACATGACTTAGAGTTATTTGGAAAGAAGTACTAACTCTACATACACTGTCTGTTTTTCCTATTCTTGTTAGTATGGAAGGAATTTCTTCCCTTTCTTTGCTAAATCAAAACAGTTTACCTCTTCACTGAACAGACGAACTTCACTGATTTTCTCTGGCATTATCAAAGTCACCAGGATCACTATTATTGGGCACTAGTGCCATTGTTAAGTTATATACCTTGAACACTAGCATCTTGGGTCTATGGGAGTCAGTCTGCTATCTGAGAATGTTCCTAATTATTGGGACAGGTGTGTACACACACCATGGGTATGCTGGGTCCAGGGAAGGTTCTTCATTTGGATCACCTGGAATAGTACAAGTAAGATTCCTTAGTGATACTCAGAATGGCATGCAACTTAAAACCCACATATGACTTATGTATAGACATTTTCACTTAATGTTTTATACCATAGTTAATCACGAGGAACTGAAACCTTTGATTAAGATTACTCACATAAGATTACTTAATTAAGATTGCTGTACATAAACCAGGCAGTGGTGGAGTACACCTTTAATCTCAGCACTCAAGGAGGCAGAGGAAGGTGGATCTCTGTGAGTTCAAGGTCAGCCTGGTCTACACAGTGAGTTCCAGGAAAGCCAGACATACACAGAGAAATCCTGTCTTGAAACACCAAAAAAAAAAAAGATTACTGTACATACCATAAAGGTGAGGGATTGAGGAAAGTGAGAGTGAAGTTGGTATGCAGATAGATTTCTTGTCAAAAAGGGACCCTCATCAAATTTCCATATTTCAAAGAACATTCCAATTCTTACTATCTAAAAAGAGTAGTTTTCATCTCAAATTTCAAAATAAAGAGGTATGTGTGATACCTTCTTTGATTGTTATACCTAACTAGCAAGGTTGGACACTGACAAGCAAATTCAAATTGTAACTGCCATTTTTCGAAACCCACAAAAGCTCCACCAATAGCTGCATGCAAAATTCCACCAATGAGCTCAAAATCCCACCAGTCCCTGGGTTTGGTCTGAAATTTTACCAATCTCCATTCTGGAAATCTCCACCCTGGAATATTCCCTCAAGAAACTCCTGCTTAGTCTCCTTCTGTGTCTTCCCAAGCATAGGTATCTATCCTCTTGTCTCTTTGACAATAAATGTCTTGTGTAAGGTTTGTTGTGCAGTATGACTTTGTGGTATTTCTTGGCTTCTGACTGCCAGGATACCTTTCCCATCAAAGCCATAACACTTTCATTAAGAAAGACTTTCCCTTCAGGAAGATTTTCCCTTCAGGAAGCCTTTCCCTCAGAGCTTGTAGCATGTGCCATGGGGATTTTCCCTCAGAGCTGCAACACTTGCACTGGGGAAATCTTTCTCTTCAAAGGTGTAACAACTACAGATAGACAGACAGACATGGAGATGCACTGTAGGAAAGTAGATAGCATAGATTATGATATGTACGCAGGTAGGATAGATAGCCCCATCTTCCTGCATGCTTACAACAGTCACTGTAAAAGTTCTCTCTGCTGGGTTGTATTACAGTACATCTTAGCTAAAACACCAGTATCTTGGGTATTATTGCAATGTTCATATAAAAATATGCTTGTTTCATCTTTATAATAATGTAGCTTCGACTTGAATTGTGAATGTTTCCCTTCCCACCCACAAGACATTGGGTAAAAAAATACAGGGTAACATTTGATGGAGTTTTAAACACTTAAATTTGATGATCCTATCTTACTTTGAGCAACAAAAGTTATTCAAATCAGATGCCATCAATGGCTACACATACTAAATAATGAATATAACAGGTGACACCAAGATGACATTATTACTCTAAACATATATGCTCCCAAACTTTGGTGCACCCAATTTAATAAAAAGTATATTACTGTATGCACATCAGCATCAACACAGTAATAATAGGTGATTTCAATACTGGGATCCCTCTAATAGACAGGTCACCTGAACAAAAATGAGCAGAAAAACATCAAGATTAAATGATATTGTATATCAATGGACTTACAGATATCTAAAGAATATTACATCCCAACACTGAAGAATATACATTCTACTGGGAAGCACACAGAAGCTTGTTAAGGTAGGCCACATCCTGGGATACAAAACAAATTTAAAAAAAAAATACTGAGATAACTCTGTGTATCCTGTCTGACCAAAATGCAATAAAACATCAAATCTACAGCAAACAAATCTACAGTGACTATGCAAACTCATGGATTTTAAACACTTCATTACTGAATGATTAATAGATCGAAGGGGAACTCGAGAAATAAATAAAAAATTTTCCTAGAACCAAAGTCTGGCCTAATTTTTTATGCCCAGGGGCTGAGCCTTTCCATATCCATCATATCCTTCATACCAATCATATCCATCATATCCATCACATCCAGTGGGCTGAACCCTCCCATATCCATCATATCCATCATACCAATCATATACATCATATCCATCACATCCAGTAGGATGAGCCCTCTCATATCCATCATATCCATCATACCAATCAAATACATCACATCCAGTGGGCTGAGCCTTCCCATATACATCATAAATTAAAAAATGGTCTACTAGACCACAGGAAATCTGTTGGAGGCACTTTCTTTCTTGAGGGCCATCTTCCCAGATAACTTTAATTTGTATCAAGTTTTTTGGGAGAAGGAAGGAAGGAAGGAAGGAAGGAAAGAAGGAAGGAAGAAAATAAAAAAAGAAAAGAAAACTAAGGCAAGATAATAGCTCTTTATAAACCAGATTATACAAGAATCCATACTGTTTTGGCATAAGAAATCAAAATGTACAACCATCTTTTTCCCCTTCCCTGGGTCTTAAGTATTCTCCCATTGAGATTTAAACTCTGGACCATGTGGTACAGATGGCTAAGACCTAGTCTCCTTGCTTGATCACAGCACAGGACAGCATTGCTTGGTTTGACAGTGTAGTCTTTTAAAATATAATGCTTCTGTGAGTCCCCTATTCATCTCTATTTTTCAAATTAATGACTCATTTAATATATTGTTTCTGTTTGGCTCCTCTCCACAAATCAACTTGGAGAAAATGAAAGCAACAAGTCAACACCTTCTGTTGAATTATATTTGCATGGTAGTATGCAACCAGTAGTCCAGTTTCTTCCTGCTAGTAGTTGTTGCACAGTTACTAAGAGCAAAGCCTACTGAATAGATCCTTAGGAGAAGGGAGATAGAGGAGAAAGACAGTATAGGTGATAAAATCTAAATGATTCTTTTTTCAACTGAAAAATAATGACCATGATAAGACACAATCATTTACACTTTTCTTCTCAAACCACACCACCACCACACACATTGGGGTTATAAGGTTGCCTCATACTGTTTTATCTTAGAGGTGGTGTGCTAACAGGTCTAATAAATTTTTCCATTTCATTTTCATTCCTCGTATATGCATTTACATATTAAACTTTGCAGTAGAAGCTACATATGAATGAAAAGAGATTTGAGAATGCAATGGAATCAAAGAATTGTAACAATAATGATATAATCATGTTATGATTTCAGAACTGGGCATGCTTTTTAACCCGTTCATATTTCTGAAAGTTACTCAGGCTAAAATAGGCAAGAAAAAAAAAGAATAACAAACATCTTTGAATCACTTTTTATACTCTTTAAAGGTCTTTAAAGTCCATGTGAGGATGAGAGGGATGACTCACTAAATAAAGTGTTAACCCTGCAAGTATGAAACCTTGATATCCTCATGAAACTACATGAAAAGTAGGATGTGGTGACACACAGTTGTAAGTCTAGCACTGGAGAAATAGAGACAGGCAGACCCCTGTGGTGTCCTCAGTAGCTTCAGGCCAGTGAGAACCTGGCAAAACAAAAGGTGGCAAGTCTCTGAACAATAACTGAGGTTGTACTCATACTTGGACCTCCAAATCAGCATAAAAACAACCATATGGACCTGCAAATGCTTACACACATACGCAAGAGAAGTTTATTATTTTTATTCATAGTATATCGAAAATATGAATAGGTTATAAATTAGGTCAAAATTAGAAAATATTCAATGACACCAGAAACAAGCAAGAGGCTACAGATGACTCGGTGAATAAAAGCACTTGCTGGACTTCCAAAAGTCAGTGTCAATCTCTGACTCACACATGCACACATGTGTACACAAACAGTAAGAGAAAAGGAGCAAGCTTAGTATTTTTTTGGTTTTGATTATTTTACTCTTATGGCATTGAAGAAAATATTTAATGAAGCTATTTCTAGAATGAAAGACGTGTTTCTTGTTGGTTTTCATTGTATATTGTTGCAGTTTGCATGTGTGCTTTGGGACATACATTCACATATGTTATATTAACATGATACACAGATCAAATTCCAGGTAAAATTAGAATTATAGTATAAATGGTTCTCTTTTCTTCCCTTTTAATTCTAGTCTTCATAATCATCATAACCAGTTTTGGGTCTTAGACATACTTAACTAAAAAGACTACTTGATATAAAGGAGAAGATCATTTGAAGTAACTAGATACCCTATTGTGGATACTGTTAAATGGCAAAGCATCTTTTTCATAGAGACATTTACCAAAAATAGCTGTTTTAAGGCCTTTTAGTGGTGTTCTCATAAATTTTAAAATAATTTGTAATTTTGTTAATGTTTGAATACCTTGAGAATAATCTGGCACCTCTGCAAAGCTTCTAATTCTGTTTTATCTGCAGAAGAATTTCACTCATCTAATCCAAAAATCTCATTCATGTAACACTTTCTGCATTGCCTTTTAATTTACATACATATCAAAGGGTGGAGGTCAAAATGAAAACTGTTGTTTCAAGAGTATTACATTAAAATTACAATGAAAATTTCACTTCAGAAGTTATAAAAACTGATGACATCAAAATAGGAGGCAACTGTAAAGAAAGAAGCAACACGGGTCAAAATGATTTATACAGAGAATGTGTCACAGTTCACACCAAGCCTGGCTCCTGTGTGAAACAAACCAACTGGCTGCTATTGTCACGCCAGAAGAGTGACCTTTCCAACTTTGTGAATTATTGTCAATTTCCTAACTATTGAGAAGGCATCCTCTTCCTCAGTGCCATTTTCTATATTTGTACAAGTCGATTACACACAAAGCTACTGGAGGTTGGCTATTTTAGTGGGACAAAGTGTGCTCTGTGTGATAACTCCCATTTCTGGGGAAAGTCTAGACTCTGAGTGACTGTAGGAACAGGAGTCCTCACACTAAATGTCCTGGAATTGTTCTTGTCTCACCCTGCTTCTTGAAGTCTCATACTGAACCATCCCAGGAAAAGAGACAACTGCCCTGGAAGGTAGTGGCTCTATTTACCAGAGAAGAAGTCATGCTTGTTACTTTGTTTTTAACATTTCTAGGAATTAACTCTTAAGATGTACTTATCCTTCCACTCCCTATTGACAGAGAAAGGCAGACTAGAGGGAAACATTTGGAGCTTCAGCTGGGCTTCTGCTGATGAAGCCAGGTCACAGGTCGTCCTGCTGTTGCTGGACTCCTGGAGGATCTGTTCTGGTTTAACAGTCTCCAGAGACTTCCTCTGTACTTCTGCCACATCTGCTTTAGATCACACATCTGTGGAGAGCATCTCCTTTTCAGGGTGTTAGGAGTCTTTATTTAATTTGCTCCTCGTAACAAATCTGTGTTGCCAATGAAGAAATCAAGACTAACTGTTTTTAACTTTTCTGTGTAAGTTGAAGGAAGAGAGTTGAAATAAAAATGGCTCCACTTGGGTCCAGTTTCTGCTATAATTGCTAGTTAGAAATTGTAAGTTTTGTTCACATTGCTTACTTGCTTAGTAAGTATTGTGTATCCTATGCATAAGGACCAAAATAAGGAAGCAGGAGAAAATGAAATTGTTGCATATATCTCTGTATTCTTTCTAGTTTTATTATATATTGATTATTACAACACAAAAATTAAATGGAATCCCAGGAAATAAAAGCTATGATTCTGGAAGTAGAATAAGTCATATTTAAATTAATGTGTGGTCCTCTGGCTACCTTATAGATGATATAATGGACTTAGTTGAGATCTTTGAAACAGAGTAATTTCTGGAGCTAGGAGGTCACAGATTACATGGAGAAAGGGAAGGAGAAACATTACATGATAATTATGGTACAGAGGCTTAAAAGTAATGTATGACTCTGTTCACCTCTCTGTACATGTTGTCTGTCAACCTAACTTTCATGACCCTTTTTATGATTTGGATGATTCATTGGTACAGAGATAACATCAGTTGCAATAAACAAACCTTTACAAACACAGTAAAAGGTGAACCATTAAAACAAAATGTAATATTAGACCCTTACATGAAAAGCATTTAGAGACGAACCATAACATCCCATAAGACTGTTCTTTGCCAGTGTGTTCACAACAGTTAAGAAATGGGAGCCGCTGAAATGCCTTCAACTGACGAAAGAAAACCAAAACTGACAGACTTATACAATCCCATTCGATTCACCTGAAAAGGAAAAAATAAATCATGAAATTTGAAGGTAAATTGATGGAACTGGAAATTATGTTGTGAAACAAGACCCAGAAAGATGAAAGCAACATGTTCGCTTTTATTTGGGAATCTTGGCTCCAAATCTCTAGACCTGAGTTTATGAGCCGAAATAATCACAGAATTCAGGAATCTGGAAAAGAACCTGCCAGGCCTACTTAGCCTTATTCCCCAGGGAATGGTGAGTGCACTATCTGCCCATTCTGTAGCCACATGATGCAGGACAATCAATCAGACAAAATAGGGAGTCAAGTCAAAAAACTCAGTTTATTACTGTGAGCATCAGTTTATATAGGTTAAATGACATCATGTGATGTGGGGGTACCTCCAGCCAATGAGAGACAGTCAAGCACTCCCTCTGGCTGGAGGGTTGTCTACTTAGATTTTGCTGTCTCATCCTCATTCAGTAGCTTTGAGACTATCCTTCAAACTCTAACCAGGCGTTTCTCTATTCTACAGGCCTCGAGGCACAGAGGGAGAAAGGAGAAGAGAGATAAATAATACCAAGGATGTTTGAAAAGAAATAGGAAAAAGTATTATGTATGCATATGTGTGCATATGTGCATATATGTTGCAGTTATAGACACAAGAAAACACCATTTCAATTTTTGGTCAGGGTCATCCAAGAGATTCCAAAAACAATATAGGCTGTTGTTATTGTCCTTGTTTGCCTCTCCCAAACTATTGCTGGAAATACCATCTACTTTAGACACAGGTCTTGGAGCAGTTGATCTGGAATTAACCTGAATCCTTCCTGAATACTCAGTCTCATTATGTCTGAAGATGCCGTGGGCCGTAGTGTTTGTGTTTGCTTCTCCAGTTCACTTGGAATTGACTCCAGTGTGTGTTTCAAGGAGAGACTCAATCTCCTCAGGTTCCACGCTGGCTATCGTAATATAACACTATTTCAGATTTCCCCCATTAGACTAGTAGTGCTTCCCAAAATATTGATTTCTCTCTTTGCATGTGCCTTCAGTGCTTTCATTTACATTTCTAGTCTATTTTTGCCACCACTGATTGCTATTTGTTCATTTTTACATAATCCTTTAATTCTGACATTTCCTTTCATTGGCCATCTTAACCTTTCCTCACTTTTCAACATTTTCCTATTTTAACACTATATCTTGCAGCATTTGTCAAAGATAATTAGCAGTGAATTTATTTTTTTCTTAATTATTACAGAAATAATTTTCAGAGACGTGCTCTTTACTTGAGCTTTATAGTGTAATTCTTTTCATTGTATGTTGCCATTTCTCAACAACTTTTTGTGGATTCTAGGGTGTCATATTTTTCTCTGGTTATCATGACTAATATGAACTAATCCAGCTGCTCATTAAGCAAGCAGCGTGAATTGTTCTTATATTTCTAAGAAGGTCAGTTGTAAGCAGAGATTTCTCTCCCGCCCATCAGTTCCCAAATAACCACTCTGAAGCTTAATATTAATTACAAACTGTTTAGACTGTTAACTCAGGCTTATTACTAACTAGCTCTTACTTTTAAACTTACCCATTTCTATTATTTTACATTTTACCATGAGGCTCATGGCTTATTACCTCACATCTTGCTTTCCCTGCAGCTGCTGGTGTCTCCCAGACTCTGCCTTCTTTTTCCCTTCATCTTTGGTTGGATTTCCCACCTGGCTCTATTCTACCTGACTATTTGCCAAGTAAGCTTCTTTGTTAATCAAAGGTAGTAAGATATATTCACAGAATACAGAAAGGCATCCCACATAACTCAGTTTTCTCATTCATCGTCTTCGAGTCTGCTGTATCTTGCCATCTTCTTCTTGAATGTGATGATTCACACGAAGTTGCAAGCCAACAGACAAGACCCATAGCACACACTCTGCAAGTTCTTCCTCTTTCATGCCCTACCCCAGAAATATTCCTATTAAAAATTGAGTTTATAAAACAAAAGCATACCAACATAGTTCTCCTTCCACTCATATTCCAACTCTACAGTACTTCTTGCAGATGCCATGCATGTTCAAAGTTGGGGAGTTAATTTTTTTATTGATTTTTGTTGAGCTCTGAATTTTTCTCTGCTCCCCTTCCTGTCTCTCCCCACCCCCTCAACCCTCTCTCAAGGTCTTGGGGAGTTAACTTTAAATTAACTGGATATGATTTAGTACCCTTTTTTAGTAGTCTGAGAATTAGTCCTTACATATTAGTTAAATAGATATACTACTTTTTGATGTTAGATAAGCAAATTTTTCACACATGCTTTAGTTGTCTCTTTTATAAACTAAGATCTGGGTGTTCTGCCAGGTGAAGTCTATCTAAGTTTAACTCTATTTACTGTACTAGATCATCATTGTAGTCTTGGATGTTCTCCTGAATTCTTATCTTTTTTCCTGTTTTTGCTGGAATTTATGAGAGGGATATTTCTAGCATGATAGAATTTACTTCAGACTCTCACCATTGTGAAAACATTGCAAATATCAACTTCACTTTTTTACCTAAAATTGATAAATAAGAAAATACCTATAACCAAATCATAACTCCCTGTCACAATAACAAATATGAAAACTGTAAGATATGTATAAATACTGACCAAGTCTACAGAGATGTCCTCAACCAAACCATATGACAATTTTATTATTCAGTTCTGTGGTAAACACACTCACATTAGCTTGCACAAGAGTATATCAGTAAACACTCAGAGATCAAATGGCATGTAAGCTGTCTTAGTTAGGGTTTCTATTGCTGAGAAGAGACATCATGACCATGGCAACTCTTTTAAAAGAAAACATTTAATTGGAGTGTCTTGCTTTCAGTGTCAGATTTCAATCCATTACCATCATGGTGGGGAGTTCATGGTGATGTTCAGACAGATGAGGTGCTGGAGGAGTAGCTAAAGAGTCCTACATCTTGCAGGCAACAGGAAGTGACTGAGACACTGAGTGTTATCCTGAGTATAGGAAACCTCAGAGCCCACCCCCACAGTGACTTCCTCCATCAAGACCATAACTACTTCAACAAAGCTACACCTCCAAATAGTGCCACTCCCTGATTTCATGGGGGTCAATTACATTCACACTACTCTACATATATATTTCAAAATCACATAAGTAATTATAAAGGAATTCTGAATTCTCAAAAAGTGAAGTTAAAGACTTTACTCACCATGATTCATTATAAATGTCTTCCATGCAAATGTAATAAAGGGGCAATGTGAGTTTGTTTTCCTTTAATATTGAATTTTTATCCAACAAAATGCTTCTTACTGTCCTGTTTGTGTGAGTGTGTGTATGTGTATGTGTGTGTATGTGTGTGTATGTGTGTGTGTGTGTATTGTTGAAGATGATGCTGATACTTCTTAAATTGAATCTTCTGTGAAAGGAGAAAAAATAGCCCTGTATCAATCAAATGACAGAAAAACATGTTGGTATTTTTGGGAAGAAATCCCCAAATTTCCTTTCCTAGACCTACAAAACAGCAACACAGAGATGGTACAATTTTGAGTTGACAATAGTTGACTTCCAATTCTATCACCAGCTACGTGATTTGAACTTCGTTATTTATTTATTTATTTATTTATTTATTTATTTATTTATTTATTTATTTTACTATCTGTAAAGCAATCTCAGTATTGCCTTGACGATTTCAGGATAAAATCCACGGGAAACTGTTGCATGTTACCCAGTATATACTGAGTACTCACCAAAGTTAGTAATTGATATTATTGGGATCTAAGGGGAGTTTAGAATGGAGAGTGCCATTAATATCACTGACACATTGGGCCGTTTTCACCCTCAGATGGAAAGCAAGCATTTTCGGAAACACAAATGGAAAGTATAATTACTTTATCTGCCATTATCTATTGCGGAATACTTAGGTGGTCAGCTTTGGAGAGTGGGGGTAAAACAGTAGTCTAGAGTAGACAAGGTAGCGCTGTGGGAAACACAGGGGCAAAACTAACTAGGCAAGCAGGCCAGCCTTCAGTTCGTGGGGCTACCACAGTATGGTAGCAGCCAAGGTTTTGCTGGAACCATTTTAAGGTGACACAGTTATATGACATCTGGTATGATTTATGTGTCTAAATATTTTTCTTGTTCTTACCACGTAACTTCGGGGAATACTGTGATTACGTGAGACACCTTTTATAACACCTAGTTTTTCATCAGCCCCTCATACCGTTCCAAACTCCGTCATGTCTACTGTGAACATTACCCATAGCCAAGCATCAATGTGATCTGTCTGGGGTGCCGAGTAAAAGTCACCCTACTTTCTAAAGAGTGTTTGAATAATACTAATTACTTCCTTGGGATGTAACCCAGAAAGGTAGGCATAAGAATAATAAATTTCAACTTTTACCTCCAAATTTGATAGCTATTTATTGAACATCATGTGCTTTTTCCATTCAAGGATTAAATGACAAAATCAGTCACTGTAAAGTACATAATTTGAAAAAAATCAGTTAAACGAACAGTGAAAGACAGTAAAAATAAATCTTTATGAGAAAACATAATGTAATTATAGAATGTGGATACTGCTGGGTTTTTTTTTAAATCTTGGGGCCATTTTCATTAATTTCTGTTATAAAAGATATTTAACAAGCAAGTAAAATTTTAAATGATAGAATGTAATTGTTACTGACTACTGACACTAGTAAAAGATAAATATCAATAAAATTCAGAAAAATAGAGTTTTAGAGATGATTTAAACAAAGATCTAAAATATACCCTAGAATTTAAATGATAGACTATTCCACAGTGAAATAAAATTTTTTAAAAATGTTGGATTGTACAAAACAACCTCTCTATTGCTAGGAATTCAAATATTTTTATTGGTTTTTCATCTTATGTATAGAATTCTTAACTCTAAATCTTGAAGAGACAGAGTATAAGAAGTTGACTCAGAGTGTTAATAGCAAATGAATCCTTTGTTTTACATGATAAAACTGAAGTCCAGAGGCATTAAATGTCTGAGTATTGGCGGATGCAATGCTGGAAAATTGAGCCATTTTTAAAATTTATTTTCTGCCTGATGTTTTATTCAATGTGATGGTTAGGAAATACTTTCTTCAGAGACAGTTCGTAAGTTAACAGAGCACGACATATTGCTTCCCATTTTATTTTCTAATCTACCTGAAACTGCTCCTGGAGAGCCCACAATGCCCACTGACATGGAAACGGATTCCACACGCCAATGAACATTGCCATCTGCCCAGGCAAAGTCGCCCCTTTTGCTGAGTTGAGTGGAAAGGTTCCCTTTCCCTCAGCACTCTGTGTGCTGGAGTAGCGCCCTGCTGTAAACCAAAATGGCATAGAGAAATGAGTATCTCCAAAAGAAGAGCTGTCCAATGAGTGGTCATGGTCAAAGCATGCTGAACCGATTTACTCTGTTCCTACACACAGGCTCAGGTGACTGGGAGAAAGGTACAATTCCTCCTTGAGGCTATTCAGGAACCCTTGAGGAACATATCGTTGTTTATACGCTAGTGAACGTAGACAAATGTAAATGCTTGGCAACATAAAACCTGCAGCTAGTGCACCTACTGTGGAAATGAACGGACATTGGCTCAAGTTGAAGTCAAAGAGAAAAGCCATTCTGCTTGCCTTGAGTGTTGAATCGGGAGTAAACAAACAAGATCTCAATCTAAAAGAGAGGACGTCAAATGAAACCACATGACCCATTCTACTCTGTGCACTGGAAACCAGTCTGGGTGCCGACAGCCTCGACACCAGATCATGTGTCCCAGCCGCTTCTTTTTGACAGCAGAACCACAGACCATCCTTCACAGGTTTCCACAAAAGTTGTAAACATGTGCATTCCTGCCAGGAAGCCATCACCAAGACCCAAGCTGATGTTCTGCTGGGGCTTGGAAAGATGGAGCAGTTGTCAGTTAGCTGATAAATACAGAATGTAAACCCGTGACGTCTGTTCACTTTGAAAATCTCACTCTATTTAGTCATCCTTTTATTTAAGAAACACAACACATCTGGTCCTGGGCACATTTTCAACAAAGACTAATGTGCTGTAAGAATGAAGAATGCAGTTTGCAATGAATTGTAGTGAAAGCTTGAAGAAGATAAACTGTGCCGTTCACTCCGCACCTCAGCACATAACTCACCGGCTAGCGAGGAGACAGGCGAGCCTCTTTTTGCTATGATTATGCACCTTCTGTCTTCTGACTTAGAAGCTAAGTCACACAATAGAAATCTCTGCTAGATATGTACTATTCTAGAGATCGCTGGCAGTTGTGAAGATGCTTCATCCTGAGTTTTGAAAACGGGAGGGGTACCCCCAACTTACTTATTTCCTGCTTTTTGACACAGAGCAACCTGAGACGCACATGTTCCAGAATCTACTAGCATCCTTCCGTAGCGATGTTAATTGTAAGCACTCATCAGATAAACCAGTTACAGCAGCTTTACCACAACCACTTCTGGTGATCACAAAAGACCAAGAGAAGACACAAAAGAGGAAATCTCCATTCAGTTCAAAGTCAGTGAAAATGCCCCAGTTGCAGCTTTCCTGGAAGGATCTGGGGTCTTTTTTTTTTCTTTTCAATGGATTTTTTATTGTTTTTATTGAGCTACATATTTTTCTCCACTACTCTCCCTTCCTCCCCTTTCGTGTGACCCCCATGCTCCCAGTTTACTCAGGAGATTTGATCTTATGTGATCCCCCATGATCCTCTATCAAGTCCATTGGGAAGAGCTGACTCCTGTTGTATATATCCACTGTGGAATCCACATATGGTCATGTGCCCTACTTAACACAGTCAAAGAAAACAAAGAAACTAATCTGCTAATATGACTTCATGGTGGAAGCATTTGAAAGTAGATTTCAGATTCTCAGATCTATTTAAGTTAGAAGTTATTCTCACAAGGCTTCGTAACTTTTGTAAGCAATGGTAACCCATCCTTCCAAATCATGTTTGTAATGCCCAGTGAAAAAGTGTTAGACAGCTAGAAATGAAGGTAACGTAGCTTAGCACACAAGGTTTTCGTGTTAACATACAAATGCTTTCAAGCTGTATTGGTTTTACAAATGTGAGTTCCTGTCAGAGGGAAAAAGATAAGGAAGTCTCTGTAGACAGCTTGCAGAGCCTGTATCATATCTGGCTGCTCTTACATCTGACCATTCTTACATGAACCGCGAGCCTCCTCCGATGGTTTAGGCAGCTTCTGGAATACCAGACTATCTCTTCTTTTTAATTCATTTAACTTCTATTGATTCTTTGTGGATTCCACATTATGCATTCTGATCTGACCCCACATATATCCCAGACCCCTAGCATCCACCTTCTGCCCTTGCAACCTCCCTCACCAAAACAAAACAAAATTTAAAAGAAAACCAGAAATAACAAACAAAGACAAATTAAACAAATTAACAAACAAACAAACAAAAGAGGAGAACAGTCTCATCTTGGAAGCTGTAGAGCTATAGTGCGGCCCCTTGAGTCACATGGTTTACCCTTTAGTTCATTCATCATTACTCGCAAGTGTTCACTGCCAGAGTTAGGGACTGGCTCAGGCCTCAGGCTTCTGCTATACCACGTCAATGAGTTCTCACTGGGGCTCCTCTTGGATATCCTGCTGTTGTTCTGTGTCATGGAGAGCCTGCTGTTTTGGATCTGTTGGTTCCCCCTCCCCACTTCACACACTCCAAAAGTTCATGGATGAGGTGGATGTTGGGGTGGGCTAACCCATAGCCCTGGTTCTGGGCCTGCATGGTAGCTGGGTTGGTCAGCTCTCTAGCTTTCCCTCACTGTCCCTACCTGGGCAAGTTCTCCAGTACTGCCTCTTCTAGCTCACCCAATGCACCTTGCAACAAGGAGCAGGGCCAGTTCTCCCGCTCTCAGGTCCTCAAATCAGGTTAGCTACACCCACACCACCAGGCCCAGCTCTACTGTTTTGCCCAGGCAAGATGCAGGGCCTGCTCTCCCTATTGCTGTAGGGGGAGTATAGGGTAGGGAATCATCTCTTCTGCTCTCACAGCCTTAGGGCTGGCTCACTTGCATCCCTTACAGCAAGGTCAGCTTTATTGTGCTTCCCAGGAAAAACTCAGGGCTGCTCTTCCGTGTGCTGCAGCTGGTGAGGGGCAGGGCTAGTTCTCTCACACTCTGGGGCAGAAGGTGGAAGGCAACTGTCATCCTTGCCCATGCCACCACAAGGCTGACAGGTGAGGTGGGGTGGGGTCAGCTCTCACACCCTCAGGGCTGGCTCATCTGCATCCAGAACAGCTCTAGTGTGTTGTCCAGACAGGAAGCTGAAGCTGCTTTCTAGTGTGCTGCAGCCAAAGAGTGTCAGGGCTCTTTCTCATATTCTAGTGACCCCAGGGCCTGCTCTCTCACTGCCACAATTGGTGAGGGGTACAGGGCATCTTTCTCTCATACATGCCACCACGTGGCAGATGAGGAGAGGGGGCATCTGCTTTCACACTTTCTGGGCTGACTTACTTGCATCCCTGACCACTGGGTCAGTTCTAGTGTGCTGCCCAGGTGAGTTGCACTCTGTGATGAGGGATGGGGCCATCTTTCTGGAGCATAGAGGTGAGGAGTGGGGTATGGGGGGGAGGGTTGAGCTCTACCCTGAGTGGGCAGGGCCAGCTCTCCCAGGGCCAGTAAAGGATAGGGCTGGCTCAGCACAGCGTGGTTCCAATGACCCCTTGTGCTAACCTAGACCATGAACATAATCATAGACCCCAGCTGCAGTAGTACCATGTACCCAGATATAGCATTTGGCAGCAGCTTGGGTCTAGACATCACCATGATCCCAGTGGCAGCACAGGCCACCCAAATCAGTACGGCAGGGGCAGAGACCATTCATATATAACAAAGACTTTGATAAATTAAGTGCAAAGCATGAATTTATGGATCACATTTCTTCTTAAATATACATAGACTTGAAACTGAAACTAAAAATAACCTCCACCGAATTAGAAATGTAGACATCATCTTACTCAAAATATTTTAATAATAGTTCAATATATTTGGTGATAACAAAACACAGCTGAATCCTTTCTTCCTTACGTAATTATCTAGTTACTGAGTATGTGATGAAACCATATATTTAAGGGGCATTCATTAAATGTCTATAGACATTTTATAGTTAGGCAATGGCTAGATTAAGGACTTTCTAATAAAATTTATGTCCTTTCAAGCTTTAAGTGTCATGAAATTAACTTTAAAATTTTGATTATAAAAAATTCAGAAAAACTTTCAGCTGTTTACCATTTTGCATTCATATACTAAAACAAGCTAAATGAATGCAATTTCATAGCAATTAACCCTATTCCGAAGGCTAATGAATTTCTGTGGGAGACCAGACATGGAACATGCGTCTTCTTGAAACTTTGCTCACAAACTTTAAAAGAAGCCCCTTCCACTCTTGATTTTGAGTTTTATGAAAATATTTTTACTATGCTCTGGTTTTTGTTTTATTATTCTTAACTATTCAAAATAAATACTGCAGTATCCCAGAATAGAAGATAATATATAGAACATTAAGCATCCAAATTATTAATGTATATGGATTCCTTACATTTTGTCTCTCTCACAATGGGGATGACATGCTTGTTTAATTGATTTTCATTTGTTTGCATAGAACTGGGGTTCAAATGCAGAGCCTTACTCACTTTAGAGGAATATTCTGCTCTGAACGTCATGCCCTGCCTCAGGTGGTTGTCCAAGTGACAAAAGCATCTTAAGGAAGGACTTATTTTGGTTCATGGTTTGAGAGAATAGAGACTGTCTTGGTGGGGAAGTTGTTGGAGCAAACATAAAGTGTCTGGTGACTTGTGTCTGCAGTGAAGAAACAGGAAGGAGGATGCTGGTGCTCATCCAGTGTCTTGTGTCTGCAGTGAAGAAACAGGAAGGAGGATGCTGGTGCTCATCCAGTGTCTTGTGTNTGCAGTGAAGAAACAGGAAGGAGGATGCTGGTGCTCATCCAGTGTCTTGTGTCCACACTGTAGAAACAGGAAGGAGGATGCCGGTGCTCATCCAGCGTCTTGTGTCTGCAGTGAAGAAACAGGAAGGAGGATGCTGGTGTTCATCCAGTGTCTTGTGTCCACAGTGAAGAAACAGGAAAGAGGATGCTGGTGCTCATCCAGTGTCTTGTGTCTGCAGTGAAGAAAAAGGAAGGAGGATGCTGGTGTTCATCCAGTGACTTGTGTCCATAGTGAAGAAACAGGAAGGAGGATGCTGGTGCTCATCCAGTGTCTTGTGTTTGCAGTGAAGAAACAGAAAGGAGGATGCTGGTGCTCATCCAGTGTCTTGTGTTTGCAGTGAAGAAACAGAAAGGAGGATGCTGGTGCTCATCCAGTGTCTTGTGTTTGCAGTGAAGAAACAGGAAGGAGGATGCTGGTGCTCATCCAGTGTCTTGTGTTTGCAGTGAAGAAACAGGAAGGAGGATGCTGGTGCTCATCCAGTGTCTTGTGTCCACAGTGAAGAATCAGGAAGGAGGATGCTGGTGCTTATCCAGTGTCTTATGTCTGCAGTGAAGAATCAGGAAGGTGGGTGCTGGTGCTTAGCTTGTTCCCTCTTACCTTCTATCTTTATTTTCAATCTGGGACTGCAGTGTATTCGAGATGCTGCCACTCATATTCACTGGGTCTTCCCTGCTCAGTTAAAGTTCCCTTGAAATAGTCTTACAGTCACACCCAGTGGTCTGCAACTTGGATATTTCTAAATCTAATCCAGTTGACAATAAAGATGAATTATCTTCTGTGATGTGATTGCTCAAACAAACAATTATCTGAGAAAAGTACAAGTGAGCCATGATGTAACTACCTTTCACTAGCCTAGTATGTATACATATCTTCAAAACACTAGAACTCAGGTAATGTTAATTTTAATAATATACTTAACCCCAAAATGTTATTATATATTCAGAGTGGTCATTTTAACATAGACAACATAAAAAGTGTTGAGATATTTTAATTTATTTTGAAAAAAAATCTCAGAAATTTTGATCTATAGAATATACTTTAAAAGTATTCAATTTCCAACTACAAACATTTCCGTTTGCTTGGTAGTCATTTACAGCTAATGAGGCTTGGCCATTTCAGTCGGCCATCTCTGCCCCACCCACCCACTAGCAGCCAGTCTATTGTATCTCAGATTTAGCAAAACCATCCTTTGAGACGCCTCCAATTTTGACTCCTGTTTAAGAACCGTTGTCTTGAAAGCTTAATCCAAACAGCTGATTACTTACTGCCATCCTTTAACCAAAGTTTCCCAAGTGAAGGTCACCAATAAATTATCTCCGGTGAAACCAGTGCTCACCAGAAGCCAGTATTTAATACCCTGTTAAGTACCATACGCAGAGTTGGGACATTTTGCCTCAAATCAAAATAGTGTTACTTAAGCCTAGGAAGAATGAGAAAGGGTGTAAAAAAAAATCTGGATTTAGTCAGTACCTAGTGTATGCGTGCATGGAACACCACAATGAACACCACTAAGGTACATGATGAATATGTGCTAATATTTTTACAAGCAATTTAAAAATAACCATATCTTTAAAAAATTGGTGTTTGTACGTAGAGCTCAATAAAAATCAATAAAAAAATTAACACCATCAAACACCTTCTCTGATGTTTCAAGAAACTATAATGAATCATTCTTTAGGGAAAAAATAATACTTGCTTTTTTCTCATCCATGTGTTTAACTTAGAAGCACACAACATAGAGGGCTAACTCTTTCCCTTTGCATATTTCTTTCACAAAAACCCAAGAACAGCATAGCTGCCATGCTTTCCCTACAGCCTTAGTGGACACACTGATCCCCATTACTGATTTTACTATGTTGTATTTTTTTCCTGGCATTCCAAGATGAAGTACTTCATCTATCTTCCATGGTATCCATTTCCATTTCTTTCTTTGAGGTTGGCCCTCACTCGGCAGTTCATTCTAGTCTAAAAGGCAGGAGTATCCGTCTGTTTCCACCTTCCACATGCTGGCATTGCAGACATTAGCCGTTAGCTATCCTAGCTACTTACTTCTTTTGTGATCGTGTTCACTTTCATTGCTTTAAATATCATTTACAGGTAAATAACTGAAAAACATAGATTTCTGTCTTTGTTGACAAGAGGCTGCTTGTTTATTTCTCCAGAACCCAGACTCCTGAAATAATCACACAGAAACCATATGATTTGCAGTACTGTTTGACCAGTAGCTTAAGCATATTTCTAGTTTGCTCTTATATCATGAACTAACCCATCTTCATTAATCTGTGCATCACGATGAGGTTGCAGCATACCGGCAAAGTTTCTGCAGGCTCCAGCAGAGGAGTCTGTTCCTGGTGGTGGCTACGTGGCTTCTCCATGAATCTGCTTACTCCTCCTATATCTGCTTGGAACTCCTGTATTGCCCTATTCTTCTAAGACACTGGCCAAAACAGATTTATTCATTAACCAATAAAAGCAACACATAG
>LOEQ01004604.1:222526-239479 GCA_001685075.1 Bramus lutescens
GGGGGGAGGGTCTTGGACTTCCCACAGGGCAGGGTTCCCTGCCCTCTCTCAAGCAGGGTGGGAGATGAAGGAGGGGATGTGGGGGAGCGGGAGGGTATTGGGAGGAGGGAAGGAAGTGTAAATAATTGAATGGAAAAATTAAAAAAGGGAAAAAAGACCAAACAGTTTATAATTTAAAAAAGATAACTGTAGTATTTTATATTATTATGTATGTGATCTTATTTGCTTCCAATGCTTATTAATAACATTTACTCTATACTGAGTATGTGTGAAGTGTTAAGCAGATATATACGTATTTTACAGGAAGAATATTCTTAATTTTTACTTGTAAATTGGGTACTTGCTATTTTTTTCTACATAGATATCTATTTCAAGATAATATAATGAGAAAATTAGGTTCTGTTTTGCACTGACAAAGTGTTAGTCAATTATCAATAAATGGAGTAACATCTGAGGTTTTGATTATATATGTATATATAACATTTTCTCTGGAGAAAATGTGCTTGCAAAGTTTGCGCATGAACTAAACTTCTTTCCATGTGACATACATGTGATTTACAGCTAGGTACTAGCTAGAGTCACTCAGCTCAAAGGCTTTCACTATCTGAGGCTTCTGCTTCTTTATTACACTATCTGCATGATCTCATCAAAGAGAATATCAGTTACTTTATACCTATTTGATCTGGTTGCTTCTTAACTTCCTAACTTTTAAAATACAGCTTTTCTTGCCTGAGCTCTTTCTAAGAATTGACTTCTGTGACTGACAGTCTTCTTGATACCATATCTGAAAACACTATATATCTATTAGTATTACATCCATGCTTTAGAAGATAAAAGATAAGTCATCATTTGGTCACCACTACTTCCCAAAGTGTATGTTAGCATTTTGTATAACATGTTGCTGCTTGAATTTGTGATGAAAATAAAAAATCCATTGACCAATAGAAAAAAATAAAAAACAAGGATTTTAAACATATTAGTAAATATTTCACAGAATTCTTTTTTAAATATGAGAGGCATACAAACATGAATTTTATGAGTGAGGTTGTTCTTAGAGTTTTCATTAGAAAATGTTAGTAGCTGATAAACACACAGGAAGTTTACTAGCAACTAATTCTTTAAAGGATAGGCCTGTAATTAGTCATCACATAATTTCAAATTAATTAAATTAAAAATGGATTCCTACATAGATCAGTTATTATAATGTGGTATAAGCTGGGGGCTACAGTTAATTTCCTTAGATTCTATAAAAGTATAAATATGTCATTTCGTTAGAAAAATGTGTCATAATTACTAAATAAACAAATTAAAGCATCTTATCCCATTATGGAGATATGTTAAAACATAAAACATATTAATCAATGTCACTTAAGAGTCAACCAAGTTCCAGTGAAAGAATGATATGGGTTGCAGAGAAGAACTTGGGCTTAGACACCAGGATTGTTGTATTTTGATTTCTGACCCCTGTAACTCCTGCAAAACTATGCACAAGCTCTTCAGTTTATCTGTGAAATTAGAATGATAACTAACATGAAATTGTTGTGTGGCTCAGCATGCTATAATGGACCTGGTTAATGTTAATTGCCAATATTAGTGAAAAGTCACTTGAAGGTAGTGTTGCCTTGCTGACAGTGGTCTGCTCTAATCCTTCTTGCCATGTTCCACTTGGCCACCAGGACCCTGACTCTGCCTTCTTCCTCCACAGTGATCATGTCAGAGTTTCCCAGCTGAGTATGCATGGCATCATATTAAGGGTTTCTTTAGTACAGTCTCTGTCTGGGATTTCAGTTAAAGGAATCTGTATAATCAAGAGAACAAATGACTTTTCTTAAAAAGCAACCCGTTCTAAACAATGAATCCTAAATGTGTGGGAAACAACTGGTTTACCTCTCTTATCCTTTCAGTCATTCAAGTCTGAACTTAAGAGTCTAGATTATAAGCAAATATGGATTATCATAGGTCTTTGTCAATGCAGCAATAAAAAAATGTTTAAGAAAAGAATCATAATTTTCAAAAGACACATGTGATAGGATCTGGATTAATCTGGCTGAGACACTGTCTTTTTCTGCAAGAACTTTCAAAAAAAAAATCCTGATTTGCTAAGCTCCTCCTAGGCTCCAAACTTTTGAGTCTTTGCAGAAAACAAAGTAGTCTTTGTGGGTGTAACTTCATGGTGGACATAATAATACACCACTTGTATTTGCAAATCAACCATTGTCTTGAACAAAAGCTCTGGAAGGGTCAGGGCAGGTGAAGAGAGATGTTGAGTTTCTTTAGACAATGAGTTGGAAAAACGTACTTCACTATTCTTCAGCAGGATTAGATATCCGAGTGTCCAGATAAGCAATGTAATTTTCTATTCTTTTTCTAAGCACAGCCCAGTGTTCCTGGGGTGAATAAAATCTCATATCGCTAGCCAAGATATGACTCTTCAAATAAGCTTAGGTATTCCATTAATAAGCACCATAAAAATAAATAAAAAAGAGTGGAGGAAGACACCCAAAGACATTTTTAAATGTGGGATTTTTTATTGTGAGGGTGAAGAAAAATTTCTGTATCTACTTTGCACACATCAACATGTGCTATGAAATATTATTGATGTACTTGACAAATTCCCAAGTATAGCATCAGCCTTGCTAAAATACCCACTGGCACAACATTGCACTTCCAAATTTAGTGGTACAGCTGACAGCATCTTTCTTCTTGGTCTCTCAAAAAAAAATGACCAGCCAAAATTTCACTGCATATATTTCCAAAGGTTCTGATGCCTATTTTTCTCTTTTTAGAAAGTAATTTCCCTAAGTGTGAAGCCCAAAAATTCAGAAACAACCTTTAACCTTTAGCAGAAGGGAAAAGTAAGTGATTGAAAAACATTCCATTGCACATTAAAATAATGATGCCATTTGGAAAGGCTTTTATGAAATAAACTTTATCTTGAGGAGAAAATAAATCAAATACAGCTATTTGTAATAACAACTCTGAAATGAAAATATCTAATTAGTCTTATGTAATTAAATCACTATCCCTTACCTAATGCAAGGCTTTCATCTTCTCTCAAACTTTTTTTTTTAAAAGCTAGAACACAAGAAAGTCTTTCTAGTTAGATTCAGCTTGAGTCTTCTAAATCCTGTGTCATCAGTGTGCAACATCTTCAGCAATAGTAAAATACATTCAAATCTCTTGGATTTGAATTTTTAATGATTTTTTAGATTTATTATTTATTTTATGCTTGTGACTATTTTGCCTGTATGTGTATGTGCACCACATGTATGCCTGGTGTCCACAGAGGGTGTCAAAAGAGGGTGATAGATCCCTCAAACTGGAGTTAGCTATACAAAAGACCATTAGTACTTGAACCACACAATATTCCTCCAGGAATAAAGTCATCAGGAAGCAAACAACCTTAAAACAAAAGCACTTTTTAGTAATCAGCACAATGGAAGTTAAATTGATGGTGTTTTTTTTTTTAACATCATAGCAACCGAAATAAAACCTAAAGTAAATCTCACAATGGAAAAAAAAATGAGTAGGGGAATCCATTGACATTTGAATGTCAGCCTCCTGGTTCTTCCAACTGAATCATGTTTCTATTTCAGAATCTACAATGTCATGCTCATTTTTAAATATAGTAACATAACACTGTGCCAAGAAGCAAGGGCAATGCCAAACCTAGAAAAATCTATAAACTCAAGTTCAAGGAAAAACTGAATTGCTTATAAATGTCAAAAGGCTGTGTCAAGAGTAGTAATTAGAAAATAGTCACAAGGAAACCTACTGCCTTCCTCACAAAGTCCAAAATGTACCCTGAAGCCAGTGTGGTCGGAACACTGAAGGTTTATAGCAATGAAAAACAGAACCCCTGTTTATGACCAAGTTCTGCTGCAAGCTTTGCGGTTGGTTCTGTTTTTGATCCAAGTGTGCTACACATGCTCCTGAGATACAGTGAAGCTGATTTTGACAGCAGAACCAAAGACATGTCTGTCATGTTGCTAGCTCTTGTGGGAATTGGTTCTTTTCCCATAGTATACTCACCTAACGGCACCTGGAAATCAACATCCTATGAGCACTGCCCTTGTCTGAGCCTGAGGTTTAACTCTTTGAGAAAATGCCATAAATTACAACTCCAAGTTTGAAGAATGAAAAACATTTAACACAGAATTCTGACAAATCTCCAGTTCCTTGTATACTTTAGTTTTATTTCAATATTTATTTAGTTCAATGTTTATTTTATCATCATAGCAATCATTATAAATATTATTAACTTCCTCCATTGAGTATGCCTTATGTGTCAGTAATTTATAACCAAAAGTTACTAATCAAGACTTATCATTTGCTATGCACAGAATTTATGTCTCCACTCATATCCTTATTTTGAAGCTCCAACTACCAATGCCTCTATAAAAGGCCTTAAAAGAAGATGATTTTAAAATGTCAGAGATTCTACCATTCCTCCACTCACTTTTTCTTAAAAGTTGGGCTGTGAGATATTAGGTTTCCATGTGGCTTTTCCCACCTCAATCCTTTAAGCTAGTCTTTACCTCCTGATTTTTCCTATACTCCTACACCCATCTCTGCTTAAGTCTTTCCTCACAAAGCCAGTGATCTACTTCACTACCCCCGTTTTATGTAGAATTTACTATCACCCCTCCATTAAGGTGCCCCTAAGATCCCTTTCTAAGTTTCTGTATTCTATTTCTGTATTCCAAAATATTTTTAATCTGGAATTCATATATATGCAAGAACATAAAGCTTTTATCTTTCTGGATCTGAGCTACCATAACAGTTTAGTTCTACCCATTTGCCTGTGAAATTCATGAACTCATTTCTCTCTAGAGCTGAGGAATAGTTTATTATAGATGTGCCACATTTTTCTCATCCATTCAACTATTAATGGACATCTAGGTGAAGTACATTTCCTAGCTTTTATAAATAAGGCAACAATAAATATAGATGTGTAAGTGTTTCCACAGTAGGATGTAAAATCTAATGGGTATATGCCCAAGAGTGGTAGAACTCACTCATGTGGCAACTCTAGTTCTTGGTTTTTGTTGTTTTTTTTTTAATTGATTGATTGATTGATTTACTTGTGTATTTTTTTTTAAAAATAGGTTGCTTTCCAAACTAGCTACAGTACTTACCACTCCAACCAACAGTGTGTTTGTCCCCACACCAGCATTTATTGTTAGGTTATTTGGGTTCCTGTTGGTGCCATTCTGATTGAGTAGAAGTGGGGCATTTTTAATTTGCATTCCCTGTTATTAAAAATGTGAGAAGAGAGATTGTAGGAATACTGGGAGTTAAAATATTAAGCATGGAAGGGTGCAGGAAGATGGAGGAGACAAAGAGATAATAGTGGGTAGCTGAGGTAGCTTGAATGAAAATGGTCCCCATAGGTTCATATATTCAAATGTTTGAGCACCAGTTAATGGAACTGTTTAAGAAGGACCAGTAGATGTGACTTTGTTGGAGGAGGTATGTCACTGGTGGTAGACTTTGAGTTTTTAAATCCCCACTCCAGTTTGAGAGAGAGAGAGAGAGAGAGAGAGACTCTCTCTCTCTCTCTCTCTCTGCTGCTGTAGCTCAGGATGTAAAACTCTCATCATGATCCAGCATCATGCCTCTCTGTTTTCGGCTATGATGATCATGAATTAAGCCACTAAAGCTGCAAACAATTCTCTAGTTAAATGTTTTCTTTTGTAAAAGTTTACTTGGTTATAGTGTCTCTTCACAACAATATTATCTTAGATTATAACTAAGATAGTAGGTTAACCAAAACTAAGGGAAAAGCCTTATGGAAACTCATAAGTAAGATAATTTCAAAATATGACTTTAAAGATGGTTAGAATAGGCCAGGAAGTGGTGGTGCACTCCTTTAATCCCAGCATTCATAAGGCAGAAGAATGCAGATCTCTGTGAGTTAGAGGCCAGCCTGATCTACAAAGTGAGTTCCAGGAAAGCCAGGACTGTTTCACAGAGAAATCCTATCTCAAAATAAAGCACAACAAAATAAGCAAACAAACAAAATGTTGGGATAAAATTGTCCTGCAAGAGTGGATGCCACAATTCCAAGAGACTCGTATTATTAAATGAAAATCTCCATGCAAGTTATGGGGTACTTCCCTATGAGTTATTGATCAGAAAATCCCTCTAGGTTTCCAGAAAAAACACAGGCTATTGTTTTTATTGTCCTTGGTTTTCCACCATGACTGCAGGGTTAGACCTTGTGGCTGAAGTCACAACAACCTTTGACTGTACGACATAAAGAAACCAATCTCATACTGGCCTCTCTGGCACTAGCTGTCATAGCACCGTAAAGTATTCAGAAGTTGCTGGGATAGAAAATACATCAAGGATCTTACCCAGCACTGGAACCCGTATTTTGCAGTACCATCCTCTCAGCCAAAAATGGCTAACTGGTGTAATGGTGGCATGTCTGCTGTAAAATAGCTAACTGCTTTCTGAATGATTTGGGGCTGCAAAAACTATTTCATGTTTGCTCCTATAATCATGAACAAAAGCCCTTTGCTGGGAGTCACAGACTCTAGGATAGAACCTGGTTGTTACATTGCTAAATGGCAGTCCTGTTACATTGTCTTCTAAGTATTTACATTTATACACATAAACCTGGGCTACTCTCAACAGTATTGAGAGAAATTTCTTTTGGCATTGGCAGCACTCAGTAGAGAGTTGTACAACTAATCAATGTGCAGAGAGTAAAAGAATGAGTGCTCAGGACTAGTAAAACGGGATGGCTATGCTCACCCCACCACCACCAGGACGCAGAGAACATCAATGAAGAGGAGGATGCGAGAAAGACTGTGAGAGCCAGATGATGGTAAGGAATGCTATGAAATAATATCTTCTGAACATGGTATGTTATCGCAATCATAAATTCATATACACACACAAGGCCAAGTATACCAGAATCCCAGCATAGATGAGGAACTAGATCTCCAGACCTATCCTCAAACTAATGACCTATTGACAGCTGGTAGTTGTGTGGGAGGAGGAATCATTTTTTTTATTGAGAATGAGGCCACTGATGACTTTCTCACACTGGTGTATGACTCCATATACATACATAAAAAGACAATGCTAAGAGGACTTAGTGGGTTATTAAAGAAAGAAACGAAGGAAGGAAGGAAGGAAGGAAGGNGGGAGGGAGGAAGGAAAATGATGTTGAGAGGAAGATATATTGGGATAAAACAGATTTTAGATATATTTTAGAGTTAAGGTAAGTTTGATAATGTTACATTATGTACATGTACAAAATTCTAAAAAAAATGATGAAAACAATTTTTAAAGAATGCCATAGGTTAGGATTTTAATCCAATAGGACTGTTGGTATTGGTTTCTCTATAAGAAGAAGAGATATCATATACCCACCTGCCAGCATCCAGAGCACACATAAAGAAAAATTTATGTACAAACACTATAAGACAATGTCTAAAGCCATGAAAAGAGATCTCCTGACCCTGCGGGCACAATGATCGGCTACCTATGTGTGCTATTTTATCACAGCAGAGCAAACCATTCCCAGCAAGCTGAAGGGTATTTGATACCTGTGGATGGATAAGCATCTTTTGAAAAGAAAGCTTTGCCTACTTATAGCAGAACTAAGACCCTTCTCAGTTGACCTATCTAGGCATCACTAAAATTGTGATGCTGGAAAAGCCTAGCACCCCTTCCAGGTCAACTCAGGACCTGTCTCATGTTTGCGCTGTCTGACACTGTCCTTAAAAGTGTAATTGTGTTAGACACTTTTGGTAGACTAGTCACTGATAGACTGGAGAGCTGAGCTGGTGAAAATGTAGACTCTATACAGAGAAGATTCCAACTCTATACTCTTCTCTTTAGGCTTCCACGTCCCGCGTTCTCTTCCCTCTACCACTCTAGCTAATTACTTTAGTGAGAACTTGAAAACTCTACCCACAGCAGCAACTGGCAGAGTGACAGCTGAGGGGTGTCCAGAGCTCCCTAGTGACTCTGAGCACGGCATTAACTCAACGACGTATGCTAACGTTTTTCTAAGTAGAGCTTAGATAAGACTCTAAACCTGTTTTCGCTGAGGCTGCTATTATCTTTGGAGTAACACTAAGCTGGGTAGTTTGAGTTTGAAGAAGCCCGGAGAGTCATTTCACTAGTTTTGTGCTGCTGTAACATCGGACAGTTCAGTGACCACAGAATTGCTTCCAGTGTTTCACATAGTGGAAAAAACATTTCTTTTCTCTCATCTTCCTCTTCTGAACATCCATCCTTTTGGCTTCTCTAATCTCTGGGACTTTTCTCTCTTTCTGTCAACCTTAGAAGTCAAGGGTAGTACAAAAATATTCAAGATGGATATCTGCCAGTAGATTCTGCTGGTAGGGATGTTCTTCCTCCTGGGCTGTTTATGGAATATCATCATACCCAGGAGATGTCACCAACTGCAGAGGGCACAGAAAGTATCTTGATACTCCACTTTGTTCTAATTGTATAAATATAGGATGCCAAGGATGGAGTTTTTTCTTCTCATTCTGGTCTAATAGCAATAGCAAATAGAATTTATTTCGCATATTAGCATTGACATTGTTTAGGTAGAAAACATGGACCCTGTTTTGACAATGTTTATCTTTAAAATTAATGCTGTGTACATAAAAATACTAAGTAACCAAATTACATTGCTAATTCTATTTATAGATCTTGATAGATGATATATTAATTTACATGGATTATTTTCCTTAAAATATCTCCTATTTTAAATTCAGATATAATGTGAGCCTTTGACTCATTTATTACATGTTACTAGAAGATGCCCAATAAATATTTCTTGATGACAAGGATAATTTTGAATTATTTCTGTGCCAAAGAAGTGCCATTGAAGAGTGGTTGTTTCCCAAGGCACTGCGTATCTGGGCTTCAGTTTTAAATAGGCAGTGTTTAGCTTTATTGAGGGGACAAGACAGAGGTCACTGGAGGAGTCAGCCAGAATTTAGAAGTGGAATACTGTTGGCTCCTAGCCCCGTTTCTAGTAACCACCCCACCCTATTGTTCCCAGGAGAACAAATGTACACTTGATAGCAGAGCAGGTGGCATGGGCTGTGGTAATAAACAGCCCCTTTCCTGTAGGAGAGCAGGGGAGCAGCTTTATGGATCCACGAGCTTTCCTGTGGGGAAGCCATTATGTCCAGTTAAAACTGTAACTGAAAACATCCGTCTGTAGCAACTCCTCGGTAACCCTACTCCTGTTCAGGCTGGAGTCTCTCAACACTGCTCTCCTGTCTATTCAGCTGAACTCACACAGCACCAGCTTCTGGATGGAGGCAACAGGGGCGAGCTGAAATCCACTCGGTGTGTCTGTGTGGTATCTGCAGGATGAATCTGCCTATAAACTAATGCTGGGAAGAGGAAGCCCATGGGGGTTCAATGGGAGTCTTTCCCTGTTTTTCATGTGTTTACTTCCTCTGCTTCCCTAACGAACTCAGTGGCTCTGGAATTCCAAGCCATTAATTGAAATTAAGACACAGCTCATTATTTAGAGCCAAAAGGTTATAATCAAGGCCCCTGCTGCAATCAACTAATATCCTTTTGTTTACTGGAAACCTGACGGGAAAACACTACGTTGTACCCAAATGACTTGTAAAGTTATTTTCACAAATGCTGGGTGAATTTTCCTAATTAATCAGAGGTCTTTGGCACAAAGAGGCAAACATTTGAGGCCTGACACACAGGACTGGCAGCATGTTTGTGAGCAGAAACTCTCTTTTGTACAGTCCATGTGCTACCTGGCACAGAAAGAACTTGGTAAATCTTGATGGTGATTACAACACAATAGTTAATTAGCAGGCCTTTTCTTTGTCCTCCAGAAGTTCTTTAGAGCCTTTGACATTAACGAATTGAAAAACGAGTTTCTCCACTTTTGTTGTTTGAGACAGAGGGAGTTTTTCCTTGTTTTCCAAAGGATATCCCTTATGCTGACAGTATTCTATGGCATGAGCCCCACAGCACCAAGGCCAAAGACCCAAGCTAGCCAAAGAAAATGCTGACCCTACTGGACTTGAGTAGGTCAAGGAGGTTTATGGTGAGTGGAGAGGGACCATGAAGATGGTAAAGTTAATCTCTTATTTATGTTAAACAGTGATAATCCTGCCTGAGAGTGACACCAGCCACGAAAACCAGGAAGCTGAAAAAGGAAAAAATAGCAGAAAGATAAAGTTAAACCATCCTTTTTGTTGCTGTTGTTTTGTTTTGACAGTTATTAATGTAAATTTGATGATGTTCTGTTTTTATAAAAGATCTCTTAATGTAATTAAGTGTATATGTTTTATGATGATCTACATTTAAATGGAAACAGTATTGGCTATTCTAAACTACAATGCAGAAAATTAAGAAAACTGAAATTACATATTTTTAAGTGGAGATTAAATGGATGTCTTAACTGAGATGCAATAAGGCAACCTAGAAATGATTTACAATTTGCTTTTGTCAAAGGCACTTGAGTTAAAGAAAGTTGCCAGAATAATTTAAAAATGGTTTTAAATTATTTTTAAAGTGACAAGAGCGACCTTTGGGGCATTTTTAGTGAGGCTAGAGCTAAAGAAAAACATTTAAGCATATTACAAAATATTAAGGTTAGATGGGAAATAATTTCCTTGGGGGATTTAGTCATTGGAATAAGTCACCTAAACTAAGTTCTAAAATCATTTCCTCTGGTGGTGGGAGTGTCTTCAAAAACACAACACATTTTATCTCTGCAGGACAGCATTGTAGGTTGGAGGTAGATAATTGCAAAGCACGATTTTAAGGAGAATATGAATTATATTTGAAAAATGCTTAACATGGCATGGGGAATTCTGTTCTAATAGAAAAACTCGATAATAGAGCTCTACAGTAGCCTTCCTTACTCTGTACTAAATAAACAGCCCAGGTACATGTGTTGTTGCTATAGGCACTATGAAATTGCTAGCTTAGATTTTGGCTCTTATGCTACACAAACACAACAATTCATGAACTCATATTTGGAATCCCAAGCAGTTACGTAACTTACCTCATCTTGCCAAGATTAGTAGCATTTCTTGTTGTGGAGTGTGTTGATTTTGTTTTTGTTTTTGTTTTTCACAAAGAATAGCGACTATATATCATACCGGAAATGGTCTCAGAAGATAAGATTGGATATTGAAATTGTCACCAGAGCCCATTTAGAATCATTTCATCAGTGAGAATAGTCTTCACTAATGACTAACGACAGGTTTAACTCCTGTAGCGAACTGTTTTACTTATTTGCAAGATGTGATAGTCTTCTAGGGGATTTATGTACGTAGAGCCAAGCTGCTGTTTATATTCGGTGGATAAAAAGGACTCTCAAGCATATCGTTCATTTCTCCACACATCTCTCTAAGTGGATATGTGTAGCAGAGTGGCCATTGTGGGAAAGATGCAAGAACAGAAAGATAAAGACAGCTGCACCTACACTGAAGGCAGAATCCGGATTCGCCAGCTGAGCAGACAAAGGGCAGAAGGACAAAACATTGCAGCACCACATGGACCAATGAGGAAAACCCGCACAGACATAAAACACACACCTGACTACAGGGACCATACAGACGACAGAGAATGACCAGGGGAGGCCATTTGATCTGGTCATCACTATGTCACTGGATGCCTTTGAAAGGGATAAAGATAAATGAAGTGTGAAGAGGTAATCATAGCAGTAATCTGAGAATTTGTTCAATGACTTACTATTGGCTTTCGACTGCAAGATCATTCATAAAGAAGAGCTGAACAAAAAAATAGGAAAACAGTAGTTCAAAAAAGAAGAAAAATTCAAACATCATAAATCTCTCTCGCATTAATCTCTTCCCCTTCTTTTCTCCCTCTACAGGGTTTCATGGAGTTCAGGCTTGCCCAGAACTCTCTTTGCGACTGAGAGGGTGCTGAAGTTCTGGTTTTCCAACACTACTGGTTATACAGGCCTATGTCATCATACCTGGATAAATCTTTCTTTTACTCCCCTAATAGTGGGGTGTGTGTGTGTGTGTGTGTGTGTGAGAGAGAGAGAGAGAGAGAGAGAGAATGAATGTGTGTGTACTTGTGAGTATAATTGTGTGTGCATGTGAGTTCAAATGTGTGAGTATTTGAGCTTGCATGTGGGTTCAGGTGAGTATGTTCATGTGAGTATGTATGTGTCTGTGTGCATGTGAGAATTTATGCATGTATGTATGATGTATGTATATATGTGTATGGATGCATATGTGTTCATACGACAGAATATACATATGCATATATGTATGTATGTACATTTGCAATTGTATGCATGTATGTGTTCGTGCTTCTCCTGCTTCTGAAAGTATTTGTGATATGACTGCAAATAAAATTTATATTTTAGAATGACTTCATATGTTTATCAATTTTATGAGTTGAAACAAAAAACACAAGAACATTTCTTTTAGACAACCCTTGCTGGATCAGGGTCAGGTAATAAACAGCTCCAAAATAGCAATGGACTCTAAGAGTACAGCTTTATTTTCTGCCTACTTCCATGTGATCTCCATATGGGTTGTGGAGTCAGGGATCCGCAGCGGCAAATGGTACCTGTTTGGACGTGCTGAGCTGAGCAGGAGGAGGGCTGCAGTGACTGGATGCTGGCAAACGTTCTTCAGCTTCCACTCAGCCATGGCAGATACCATACCTCTCACGCGGAATTGATCAAAGCCAGTCGATCATTTAAGATATAGGCTGAAAACATGTAAAGACGGAGACATAAACCACATGCTAGCAATACAGTCTACCCAAGCTGTTGAAATTTTGAGACACATAAGTTGCATAGAGAACAAAGTTAAAACTGCCTGGTTTTCTGATGGACAATTTCTTATTGACAATTTTGACAAAATCATAAGAGCAATTGCACTTGTATCTTTCTTTTTAATCAAAACTTTATTGTACATTTTCATTTGCCATTTCATCTTCCTTAAAATAAAATATTAAAGACTTTGTAAAGTAATGTATTACTTCCAAGTCAAAGGAATGGGCAAATGTATCTACATTTATATTATCTACACCTATATATTAAGAAGGCGGGAGAAAGGTATGGAAAAGGAGACACAGATATATCCCTTTATCTTTTTTATGCTTAAAATCTTGCCCTTTTGGAGGTATACCATACATTTCCTGAGCCATTTTTAAATGTATCTTCCAGCAAGCAATATTGGTGATCGGTAGCACATGCTTACCCACTGTTAATACGGTTACCTTGTTTTTACTACAGCTACATGTGAACATTTTCTTGTAAGATGAAAGTAGCAATAACTTATTTTAGTGCTCCAGGCTCATGATTTGATTCACTGCACAATAATACTTTGGGCAGCCAATTAACCTTTTTTTTGTTTTCTCAGCTACGAAATTTCTTTCAAACCATGCAATCAGAATTAACTCTTTAGTTCACCCATTTTAAAATCTTTATTAAAAAATATTTTTAAAGTCTTAATTTTAGCATTATTTGAGTTCTATGTGAGAATCTGAGAGCCAAGGAAATGAATTTGTTTTAGTAACGGACCTGACATATGAATGCCTATCCACTCACAGTTCTTCTGTTTTTCTTTCCTAACAGATCTTTCCCACAGTCATCCACATACCCCGCTGGACACTTACCCACCCACTGCCCCAAGAGCAGGACTGAGTGTTCTAAACATGATTTTGCCAAGCACTGATTCAGGACTGAGCAGTTTGCTCGATCCTGCCAATGAGACAAGAAATGTCTGGTTTCTAAGAAAGATTCCTTGATGTGAGAGAAACTCGTGTAGAAAGTCATTCTTCTCTTTCCTCCTAACATATCCAAGTTCAGAAGTGATACCTGGTATAGCTACAGACAGCTTCCCAGAACTTCAGAGGAAGCTAAAATAAGGGCTTCAAATATAAGGGCTGGGAGGAACCATGTCTTGGTGACCTTGCGGGGCCTGAGCCAAGCATCCTGGAAATGTGCCTGACCTCTTGAAGTTCTGTTACATAATAGTGCATTTCCTGACTTAGCTTCTCTAAGAAAGACTGCTAGCCACTTGTAGGAAAAAGTCATTCTAACTACAAAGCAGACAGGGAAGGGTGTTCTGTAAGCTGTCCAGTGATGGCAAGCTGTCCAGATCATCTCCAGATCCCTAAAACAAGTCCACATGATCTGTGGCAAGTTAAAGAAGAGGTATGCTTAACACCGACATTTAAATTACAAAAGGAAGAAGAATGGATACTGTCAGTGCTGTTATGGTTGTTTCTTCTAGCCTAAACTATCACAACTGTAGGTCAGAGTAGCTGATCGAACCCTGAACGAAACATTGAGTAGAGGAGACATGTCAACATTCCCTCACGGGTTAATCAAGGAGGTATGTGGGATGGGGCTCACAAAGCTCACAGGGTTCATGGGCCTCATGAGGGTTGCTGCCTTCCTAAGATCCAAAGACCTTCCCCATCGCCAGGTTATATAAAAAGTAAACAGCTGACATGGGTGGGTGTTCTTTAGTAGGAAAGCTGCCTATATGTCAACTATTTCCTTAGGTAACCCATGCTGCAGGTAAGACTTTCTATACTTGGCCCAGAGGACTTCTCTGTGGTATAACTGCCCTTAGTCACCCATTCTCCTGACAAAACTTCATTTGTTCACTGAGTTGGCTGGAATTATTTCTTTTTCTTTCTGCCCATATCTTTTTTAGTTATGTAGGGATTACTTTGTGTCTCTTCAGAAAAAAATAACAATAATGATTCAATTATTAATTAATTCTGGTACATATCCTTACAAATTGCATCTCAGATATAGCACAATTTATATTTGTTGTAAACTATAGCTTAGAACCAAGGTGCTAATAATTTTAGTCCAGCTCTGAGAGGACAAATCAAGAATTAGTCACAGAACCAGCTGACATGAAATACAAACAATTCTACATTATTTCTAAAGACAATCCTATGAGGGATTTCCGTAATCACATTATTTGAGGCAGGAGGACACACCCTAAATCTATATCACACACCTCCTGATGGCGGCCCAGATAAAAGAGTATGGAAGAAAGAAACTTTGTTCTTGCCTGCTGCCTTCACTCTATCTAATCAGTCATTTTGTTGTGACCGATATTAAATCCAACTTCTTCAGGATTCCAAGATACACTAAGAACCAGCTCCTTTCCTCAGAAACCTCCCAGAGCAGGACCCCATTGGAACTACTGAAATATCCAGTCTCGTGAACTGAAGAACTTCTGATTTCTCAGTCTTTCCTTCATGAAGCAGTCATTGTTAACTACCTGTGCCATGTACTGTGAGCCAATTTAAAAATTTCCTCTTAATAGATTCATCCTTCAGTTCTGTTCCTTTGGAGAACCCCAAGTGGTACAACCCTGAAGTAGTATAGACAGAATATATGAGAGCTGCTATAATAAGTGACTGTAAGTAGTGGCATGACCGAATACAAATCCATTATCTTAGCATTCTAAAAATCAGATGTCCTAAACATTAAGGGGACAGCAGGGCTTTGTTCCTTTGGGGAGCTTCTAAGAATGAATCCACTTCCTGTTTTTCCTGCTTCTCAACCCCTTCTACATTCCTTGGTTGATGACCCCTACTATCAATGTTGAAATCCAGTCATGTTGTAGCTTCCTGACCATGCTTTTACTGTCCTATGTATTCCTCTGACCAATTTCTTCTCTTTTTCCCACTTTTAATGATCATTGTGATCATACTGGGACACTTAGATCAGACAGAATCACCTTTGCATCTGCTAATTTAGCAATCAATTCCATCAGAAACCTTCATTCTCCTTAGCTGGGCCTGACATTTTCACAGGCTCTGGTGACTAGCATATGGAAGTGCTACTCCACTTATACGAAATAATAAAATATAGCCACCAGTAATGATGAAGAAACAGTTTAATGAAAAATATCAATGAAATAAAACATGACCCTTTGAAAAGATAAAAAAAAATCTACCAAACCTTTAACAATACAAATAATAAGGTAAAGAGAATGGAAGAACAAAACACCAAAGACTAAAAGGGAGACATCATAACCAACATCACAGAAATAGCTGTGATTGTTATAGATCATTAGCAGTCTTATGTTAATAAATTTGATAGCTTATTATAAGGAGCAAACACCTAGACAAACACATTACTGAGTGACTCATTGATGAATAAAAACCTGAATAGATCAAAAACAAGTAACAAGTTGGAACCAACAGGTGATAAGTGTTTCCTCTCAAAGAACAGCTGAAAATAAGACAAATTCATTTCCAAGATTTAGCAAAAATTTAAAAGGAACTGATACCAGTTTTCTCAAATTATTCAAAAAGTTGAAAAGAATATAATTTTTCCAAACACATCCATAATGCCAGCATTACTCCGATACTAAAATCGGATCAGGGAACATAAAAAATTAACTCACCAGCCAGCATTCTTATAAAATAGAGATTTACAGAGAAACATTATCCTTCACAATAGGTACAAATAGCATAAAATATCTCGAGGTAACTCTAACCAAACAAAAGAAGACTTGCATGACAAGAACTTTGAAGAAAGAAATTTAAGAAGACACCAGAAAGTGGAAAAATCTCCCATGCTCTTGGGGAGGTAGAACTAACATAGTAAAAATGTCAATCTTACCAAAAGCAATCTACAGATTCAATGCAATGCCCAGCAAAATCCGAGCAAAATTCTTCACAGACCTTGAAAGAACAGTACTCAACTTCATATGGAAAAGCAAAAAACCCAGGATAGCCAAAACAATCCTGGGTAATAAAAGAACTTCTGGAGGCATCACAATCCCTGGCTTCAAACTCTATTACAGAGCTACAGTACTGAAAATAGCCTAATACTGGCATAAGAACAGACAGGAGAACCAACGGAACTGAACTGAAGACCAGATATTAATCCACACACCTTTGAACACCTGATTTTTGACAAAGAATCAAAAAATATCAAATGGAAAAAAGAAAGCATATTTAACA
>LOEQ01004604.1:240299-264615 GCA_001685075.1 Bramus lutescens
TCCTGAGTAAATTGGGAGCATGGGGACCTTGGGAGAAGGTTGAAGGGGAGGGAAAAGGCAGGGAGGGGAGCAGAGAGAAATGTAGAGCTCAATAGAAATCAATAAAAAAAGAATAGAGATTTAAAGTCCTCAACAAAATGTTAGCAAGCGAAAGTTAACAGCATGCTAAAGAGATTATTCACATTGATCAATTGAAATTCAGATGAGGGATGCAAGGTTCATTCAAACTGTGGAAATCAAAAAAAAAGATACAATATATCAACAGAAAGAATGACAAAAGTATAATTTCAGAAGATGAAGAAAAAATTTGATAAAATTCAATATGGCTTTGTGAATTGAACATCCAATAAATTATATATGGAAGGAATGTCTTTGAACATAATAAAAAACCACACATAAATGAATAGGTAGTATTAGACTTACGTAAAAATTGTGTAACTGTGGTAATATGAAAGAAAATGGCCTCCAAAGGGAGTGACACTTTTAGGAGGTGTGGCCTTGTTGGAGGAAGTATGCCACTGTAGGGACAGGCTTGATGGTCTCTATTGTTCAAACTTCCCTCAGTGTGACAGTAATTCAACTTCCTGTTGCCTGCATGATGTAGCACTCTCAAGTCCAGCACCACATCTACCTGTACACTGCTATGTTCCCTGCCATGATGATAATGGACTGAATCTCTGAAACAGTAAGTGAGCCACCCCAATATGTTTTCCTTATAAAAGATGTCATGGTCATAGTGTCTCTTCACAACAATAGTAACTCAAACTAAGAACAGACAAGGATGGCAACTTTCAACACCTTTATTCAACATGAAAGCTCTACAAAAAGAAATCCAACAGAAGAAAGAAATAAAGGACTCTCTGACCATAAAAGTGAAAATCATTGGGTTCCTGTTTGCTGATCACAGGACCTTAGAAAGAGCTCCAGTAACTCTGTTAAAATATTAAGGTTTGTAAATATATTTAGCACAACTGTAAGTGACAAAGCAGACACAAAGAAATCAGTGCCAACTCCACACACTAAACTTATCTATAGAATCGGTAGAATATAATTCACCTCAAAATTTCGAATGTTTTCATGGAATTCAATAGACATTAATTCTTAAACTTATGTGAGAATCAAAGGGCAAAGAAAACATACAGTTCAGGGAGAGTAGTCACACCTTGTGTTTACTCAGATAAAGGAAGACTAAAGCTGTAATAATTTAGAAAGCTTGGTTTTATATAGGATTAAACCAGTTCTCTCAGGCAACCCTTGGTGACTCATAATCATACTCATGCTTTTCGGGGAATTTATTATATGATATAGAGAATATAGTTGATAGCCACGAAAAAAGGAAATCCCCTAAGCAGGACCAGGAAAATGACGAATAATAGAGGAAATAATAAAATCGTATCTCAATCTTACAACTCATGGGAAAGTAATTTCAATAGAGATTAAGGATTTCATTGCAAAAAATAAAGCTTTTAGGGGAAAAAAATCATTATGGAAAGATCACACCTTCCCAGAGCAGTGATAATTTTTCCACATAAGCCCCAGAAACTCTTGCTATGAAAGTAAAGATCGGTTATTTAAACATTCAAAGTTAAGAATTTATCACAGACACCATAAATAAATTCATGTACAGCACATAACCAACACATCATGCATAATACACAGTAGATTTGTAAATCATAAATCACTAAAAAGGCAGGGACGACATGGAACCTGTGGAAAGAAAATGCCACCCTGAATTTCATGGAAAAAGGAAACTATGAACAAGTAATGGAAAGATCCATAAACTCATCAGTAATCAGCACTATGTATTACTGAAGAAGTGTGTCAGAGGTTAAAAGCATTTGCTGCTCTTGCAGGAGACCAGAGTTATGTTCCCAGTACCCACAGGAGGTCTTTCAAAACTGCTTGTAACTCCAGTTCCAGTGGATTCAAAGCTTTATTCTGGTCTTCTCAGAAATTTGTGCATGCATGTAAATATGCATAATTTCACAAAATAAATTAATCTTTGAAAAAAAGGCAGGATAGAAGCCAAAAGTAGTGATTCATGGTCTGAAATTCTAAGATACAGGGGCCCTTAGCCTCCTAGACTTGCCTGGGTTGCACAGTGGGTTCCAGGTAACCCTAGACTACAGAGTGGGTTCCTATCTAAAAATAAGTACAGGAACAAGACAAAACAAAAACAAGAATTTAGGACTGTAGACATTTATAATAAAACTGAAATTTATGGAGAAGGTGGAAGACCTAAAATTTTTAAATGGCTTGGGAGGAGGGCATTTGAATGGGAAAAAACATAGGACATTGTATATATAGTTAGCATTGGGTACAAAGGTAGTAGTGGTGGGCACATGGTTAGTGTCAGGTATGTGATTTGTGATGGGTGCAGAGTTACTGTTCACTGTTCGATATGTGGTGAGTGATGGCTGTGCGGTTAGTGGTGAGCACATGGTTAGTGTTGGATGTTAGATATATGGGTCGTTTGGGCATATAGTTAGTGGTGGGTATGTGGTTAGTGTTAGGTGTATGGTTAGTATTGTCTATATCATTTGTGTTGGATGTGTCTTTTAGATATGTGTTTTATTAATATGCCATGTAAATTGAATTTATGTAAAAGCAATTCTCCAGACATCCAAATACTGTGTAAAAGATGAGAAAGGAAGAAATGAAAGAATAAAACGATAAAGAGAAATGAAGTGGTAGGAGCTACATAAATAAATAAACATAATCTAACAGTGAGAGAACAAAAACAATCTTAAACTCCACACACACATTCTTTGGGTTTTCATGAGTACTCTTTAGTCAAATTACAGGTAAAGAAGTCAGGTGTCATTACTTACCTACATTCTCATCTAAAATTCCATAGAGATAGTGTTATAAAGTGAAAATGTATTGTTCCTACTGACGACTTCCCTATTTACTATACGTTGATCTATCTTACGTATTTTTGAAATGTGAGTGCCTTTTTATGAAGAAAATTCAAATTAACACAGTGCCTAAAAGTGAAGACATTAAAAGCATGCTTATAGGCATACATTTTTCTATTCAAATAGTATATGTAAAATGTCCTCACTCTGTAACATGGTCTGGTTTAAATGCGGTGATTGTAAATTAGAATGTTAGCAACTTAGCACAAAAATTAAGGGTAAGGACATTTTTTTGAATAGTCAAATAAACCTTCTGACACAGGAAATTGGGATTTCCTAGCATGAAGTCTTAACTCTCATAACAAGAATCAGAGGAGAGACAGATATGCTGTATTCTGAAACCAGCAAAAGTCTTCTTAGGCGATAAATGGAAATCATGGCAACTGTGTGAAAAACACAATGTCCACTCAGTCATTATCCACTCACATGTTGAGTGAATACATGCAGGCTGATTGCTACCCCCAAACCAGTGAGTTTGAAAACAGGACACAATGGAAAATGTGGTGAAATAGCAGAATCGACAAGCCATGAATGAAACTTAAATGCGTTGTGTGTCAATCTAAGCATTCGTATCATCACGTAATTGACTATGTAGGAAAATGTCACTGAGATTGCGCTGTTTTGCCCCTCTGAGTTTAAAGTAAAATCAGACTGTGGGTGTAGCTTACTGATAGAGGTGGACCTAGCATCTGTGCGCCCCTGGATTTGGTACCTAGCCTTACACATTAGATTTCTTATTGTGACAAAATGCCGGAGGAAAGCAGCACAAGGAAGAAGACATGGTGTGCTCACAGTAGGAGGTGCAGTCCATCAGGAGACTCCACTGAGGGGAAAACAGGGCCGCAGAAGTTTGAGGCAGCTGATCCCATTGCATTTGCAGCCAAGAAGCTGAGAGGAATGCCAGCAATTTTGTCTTCTCCTTTTTATTCGGTCCAGGATCCCACCCATGGACTTTAGGGTGGGCCTTCCTGCCTCAGTTAAGCGACGCCAGAAACTCTCTGACAGACATGCCCCAAAATTTCTTTCCCTTGTGACTCTGAATCCCGTCGAATTAATGATCAATATAAATCATCACACACTGTAAAAAGAAAATTACGGAAGAAAAATAATCGAAACATATTGTATGAAAACATTTTAGACAAAAAAGTAAAAGGGTGGATAAACAAAATAAATAAATAAATGTAAAGCAGGATGTAGAATCATCAAAGTGTGCACTCTGGATTCCATAAAGAACAATGTTGTCTTGCCATAAAATATAATATAGTCTTCCTCAGCAAAATAAAGTGAGATGGCCTGCGCCAGTCAGTTCTCTGAGGACACTGCTAGGCTAAAGGAAGTGGGCAGGGTTCAGTGGCATACATCCTAGCTCTAAGGATGTGGAATTAGAGCAAGATTCCACGCAGGCTTCCTGGACTCTCTCGTTACTTTTAAGCATAGGCAAATAAAGTAAAGAAATCCAGATGTTAGAAGATGGACCGAAAGACTAGGAAGTATTTCCCCTTCACTCTTCTTTCCCCTCCCTGAATCTCGACCTCAGTTATGAATGCAACTCACAATTTTAAAATCGTTTATTCTTCTATTAAACAAAATTCATGAAGCAGTTAGCTATGTGTCCAGAATTGTGCTAAACATTAGAGATAGAATCTCATCACCTGCCCTCAGGCAATGCACAATCTAAGGTTGAAGGTCATTTATCAAATATTTCTTTCTCTTGTGCAGTGGAGGCATTTAAAGAGGCTTAATATTATCTCTGTCCTCCAGAAGTTAAAGCTGCAGAAAAGTAAATTTGTAATTATAAAATGCAGCACTTTATATTGCACACCAAAACCAAATACCAGCAAGCACTTGAATGTGCAGTTATGTAACTACTGGTCCTTCCTGTGCAATAGCAACTGCTTCTCAGCATGACCGCCAGAGCAGCAAGGAGGCATTGCCTTTTGTCAGGCAGGTGGTGTCTTACTCTGCCAGCTGTCCCTGGAATGCAGGTCACAGAGAGTCAGCAACCCAGCAACTTCCAAGAAGGAAGAAAATCACAATAAATAGGTAATTATAAAAGAATCTAAAATTTTTATCAATAAGGCTAAAGCGGCTCAACTGGTTCAATCTCCATAGAAACTGAGTGACTGGTTCAGTTTAAAATAGCAGCCAACCAAACAGCAGGGAAGGAACAACAATACAAAAGAACGTAAAAACTCAGTTTGAGGAAAACCATTCAGCTAACTGATGAATATTCTCTCCTGTCTGGATTTCGCTCAGAGACTTCTGATCTTCAAAAAAAAAAGAAAGAAAAGAAAAGAGTGGGTGTGCTCTCTTGGGGTTTCTAGTCATTATCATTTACTGTCTTCTGATTTATTTTTATAAACATTTCCCCAGGTTGGGAAAGCTTATCCAGGTTTTCATTCCAGGAAAGAGCTCATCTTTGCACCTGTCAAAAATTTATGTTAATGGATCTGTGCTCAAATCCAGTTGGGAATTTTCCTACGCCAACAACTCATTCTGAATCTATCTGTTGGGACTGTTCCTTATATAACGGAAAAGTGATGGAACCACTTCACTTTCTTACTTGGACACCTTTTGCTTTGTTTTGTTCTTGTTTTGTTTTGTCTTGCCTCTTGCTTTATTCAGCTATTACTTGATTTCATTGCTCATGAGGACATCTCTCCTCTATAGATTGGAGCTGGAAGTAAAAGGCTCACTTAGAAGGTGGGGATGACAAGGACACAATAAGAAACCTTTCAGAAATAGGTAGTTGCTTATTTCTACTCTAGCCCATGTTTTAGTCCATTTCCCCCAAAGTCTGCCACCTTCTGTCATCCCAAACAAAGCAAGTTGTATACTGCTAATTACCCAGAGCTTGAAATCCTAATCCTTCACACCTTGGTCATTAGCCAGGCTAATAGTAATGTGAAGACTCCACCTCCACCGGGGGAGGAAAATTGTCACCCTTCTAAACAGCTGTACTAACTGTCCTCTGGCCACCTGGAATACTCAGAGTCTTCTTTCTTTCTATTTATTTAGAGTTTTACTTATTTGCTTTTGTTTATTGTCATGCTCAATTTCTCCAACCTTCTCTAACTTGACCATACTTTCCAAGATGAAAACATGAAGGAATCAGAAAGCAACCTACCAAATGTATTAAATGGTTTGTGAACACAACCTTGTGCATAGATATCTGAAGATGAGTTAAGGTTCTAATTCATTTCCCAGAGCAGGAAAACTTGGTGACTACTTTCGAGTCAACTCAACTACCACTTGCCATTTTCTGGGTCCTTGGATTCCCCTCATCACAAGGGTCAGATTCAAATTTGAGTTATTCCTAGTCTGTACCATCTCAGAAACTGTGTGCTGGACAGAGGGTGCAAATTCTTATGATGTTTGACACACACAGTGAGAAATTAATTCATTGTTCATTGATAAATCTCTGAACAATGCCATACACCACATAAAATGAACTTGCTGATTCTGAACAAGAAACAAATCACAGAAAACTTAAGTGTTGTGTCCTTTAGAAAAAGAAAAAATAATATTTTGAAACAAAACAAAATAAAAACTGCTTTATCTTCCAAAGCCAGAAGTGTTAGAGTTAGCAGCGTAGTGACTGACCCCAGTTTTCAGTATATTCTCCGTTCTAAGGACATTGACAGGAAATGGTCAGCCTGGAGACACAATGACAGGAAACCCAGCAGTGAAGGTTTCACTGATAACAAGTGATTTGAAGTCCATGAACAGACCTAATGGTCATTCAGTCGCTTACACCAAAGTGTATAATAATCCCAAGTCTCCTTTAAGATCTTTTCACAAAATCACAGGGATGGCAGCATTTGGGACGGGACCTTTGAGATGGGGTGGTGATTGCTATTAAGGTATCATTTCACAACATTATTGATTTAAATTAAGTTAGCCCCAAAGTCCACGCTTTGTGTGGTGAGAGATGGCTTTCTCCAGGAAGCTCCTGCAATAGGAATGCATTGGGATAGTGGGCACAGCTCAATGGCAGGGCCCTGGCACATGACTACTGCTAATCCTGGAAATTAAACAATAAAAGCCATTGTACAAATACAAACAATTCTATCATGTCTAAGTTCTGTTAATATCCCCTCACCAAATATTGTTTTTCCAGTTATCTTAGTAGAATAAGCTACTCTTAATAGAAAAAATTATCAACAATAAAACAATGTATTTTAGCAACCATCTCTAAATGATGATAGAGAGCAGCAACATCCATTTCCCCCCTTAGTCCACTGAGTCCAATTGCCCATATAAAGACGAATGTGAGCCATCTACAATGGTTAACCAACAAGGGATCCATCCCTAAAGAAAACTCACCCCCTTCCCTAGCAGCTATCAGCTATCATAACTTTTCATCTGGGGATGAGAGCTCATTGCTCCCTCTCTGTTTGTTGTGTTTTCTTAAATGGAGTGTGTTCTATGATGGATCATTTAACCTTTCATAACATCATAGAGTAGAGTGAACAGTCTGGAAGTCTTGAGAACCTGAGGTGCACACTGCACCTTTGGCACTACACTGAATTCCATGTGCTTCCCAGCAGCTTGTATCTGATGTCCAAGCTTCTCTTCATAGTATATATTAAGATGAGCACTGGTGGCACATGCCTTTAATCCCTGCAGTGAGGAGGGAGACAGAGGCAGGTGGAGCTCCGTGAGTTCGAGGCCAACCTGGTCTGCAGAGTGAATTCTAGTTCCAGAAAAGCCAAACCAGGACTACATGGAGAAACACTGTCTTGAAAAAAAAAAATCATAGTATATATTACCTCCCTGTGTCAAGTTGCCATCCTATGTAACGCAGAAGAGAAAATGCAGGTAACCCTTCTCAATTTTTATAATTTATTTCTTTTACCTGAGAACATAAATCAATGTGCTCACTTTTTAAAAGGAAAATGTTAAAACTGCAGACAAAAGGAGAGGAAACTAATGCTGTAAAGCCTTGAGAACTTTCACTGGGTACAATTAGACTTCTGCATCAGACGTGTATCTAAGACATGCATCGTTCTAAGGCTTCCTAGACAGCGCTCTCTACCTTGAGTCTTTTAAACAGTTAGGTGTATCATAGAGCTGATTTTTAGTTAGGTCAAGATTTTATAAGTGATTCTAGAGAGTGCCAAAATTCCGTGGAAAAAAGCCACATATATCAAAGCAAAAACACATTTTTAATAGATAAGATATTCATTTCTTTGTTTCATAGTCTTTGAAACGTGGTGTGTATAATACACATAGTGCGCGTTTGTATTTAAAGTAGCTGTTACGTTATCACAATAGACTACATAAGGAAAGAGGACTTCTTATTTTTATCTTTAATAGATCTCTGTGGATATAATTAAAAGCCATCTTAGAAACTTATAAAGGAATTACTAGAAAGTGAAGATTTAAACAGGCCCCATGAGCCAATGTTCTGCCTGCTTGGAGTTGTCAGAGTTCATCTCACTAGCAAATTATAATATCCAAAGGTTGGATCGTTTTCTATATAGTAAAAACATCAAGTGGTTCTTCAGATCAGTTTTCCACAAGAATGTCAAAGGTAATAATGCAGAATGGCCAAGCTCACTCTCTGTGAATGACCAATGTAATCCACAATGTTTATTTACATGTGATATTTCTCTAACAAATTTTTGTTTTTTCTATCCTTTGCAACAGGCTAAGTCAAGTAGAGAAAGATGCAGAGGTGCAATATTTCCGCTTTAGAGGAGAACGTATTTCAGTGAGCATAAGAGGCTAGATCAAACAAACAGGTAAATAAACACAAAACTGCAAAAGCAGAAGTATTATCTAAAACATAAAATAAGGAGATCTGACCTGGAGAACAAGGTCATAAAAAGTTTCCTGGAGGAAGTAGTGCTGAGACTGAGATCTAAGCAATGACTAAGCCTGGCCAGGCACAGAGGAACTAGCACAGGGACTCTGTGGAGTTGGATACCGACCTTTAGCTTTGTCATAGTCGTAGTGAGTAGTGGGGGATAACACAGTGGGAAGGGTGAGTATTTGGAGTGAACCAAAAGCTGAGCTTGATTCCCAGCAGCAAAACTTAATAAAAATAAATTGTGCTTATAAGAAAACTTTCTCCCAATAAATCCATACTACATTCATGGTGCTCACTCCTGTTTAGGAATGTAGCATACTTCAGGTTATCTTTAGGTTCACATCTTACATTGGCATTAAAAATGCTATGGAAGGAACAGACATCTACCAAATTAGCTCACCATTGGATAACCAAGCTTGTGCAACATACTAAAAGTGTTTTTAAGATAAGTAACTCTAATAGATAAATAAGAAGGCAACTTATTAAACAAAATTGACAAAGGAAAGAACAGGCATTTCATAAAAGAAAAAAACCCAAGTTGCAAATGCAGAAAGTCAATCACTGCTGAAGAAAGAGAAAGTCTAGACTTGTTCAGCTTATTGTATTGACAAAGATGTTAAAGAACATGTGGATCTTTGCCTCAGCTTGATATGCCAGACTCTGTTGACTCCCCATGGGAGGTCTTATCCTTTCTGAGGAGTGGATGAGGGTTGGTTGGGGGAAAGGTGGGTTTAACTGTGGTTGGTACGTAAAATGAAAAAAGAATTAAATAAAATTTGTTTTAAAAAAAAAAACAGCATATGGATCCCTGAGGAAACAGGCATCCTAAGATATCACTGCTGAAAAAATAACCTGGAAAAGAATTAGTAATACATTCTAAAGAGCTGAAGACCATGCACCATGAAGCCCGCAATGTTCTTCATTAGTCCTGAGGAACTGACCAAACCCATGATTGAGCAGATGTTTGGATCTGAAGCTGGGATAGTTATAATACATAATGTGCAATTAAATTACCAGGAACTTTAGCATGTCCATACAGGTATCACAAGGTGTGCTAGACATGTGCTTTTAGTCCTGGGGAAAGATTCTCCTTAGTATTCTAGTAAATAAGAGGTCAAATAGTAGGTAAAATGTAGAGACTGGCTGCAGTTTTGGACGTCCATTTTATCATTATATTGCACTTTTAGACACTACAGCAAGAATTTTGAACCTGTGGTGGAGTGATTGTGTGAGATTTTGGTTTTAGCTTTATAAAGTCTCCTTTTAGAGAAATATCTTCTTATAGCAATGTTTTATTCCAACACCGAGTTTTGAAGCCAGGGTCTCTCTGATGACATGCTAGCTCTCTCCTTATACTTAGCTGTTAATACACAACCAGCCCAAGAAACAAATGTCATTTTTACAGTAATACCTTCACATTAAGAAAAACCAAAGGAACAGAATTTTTAAAGACAAATAAAGTCACTCTGTTCTACCACTACCCAGAGATAACTGCCTTCATTTTGTACAGTATTTCCCCTCCCTCTTCTTTCTGCATATAACTGCTTTTTTAAAGCATAGCTTTGATTTTATTTAATTGAGCTGAGACCAGTATTAAACCCTGCCTGAGGGAGAAGCTTTTATGAAAGATTTTTTTGTATCCAATTACAGTATTTCCATAATAGGGGAATAATAGTTTATAATTAGATTGACTGAATTGAAGCTTCATCCGTATCCTTGTGAAAGGGGTCAACCCCTCTTCATTCTTGGAGCATTCAACTCACTTACATGTGGTTTTTCTAAGTCAATGATTCTCTCTTGGAATTTTATTTGAACTGGGTGGGACACCCAATAGTAATCACGGGAGACAATGCCACAAATCCTCAGGGCACTTATGGAGAAGTTGTTATTAAACATAAGTTATTAGTAGTCTTATTAAATAATCACAGTAACAGTGTCTAGTACAGTCTCTGTAGCCAGACTGCCTGGGTTCAAATCAGAGATAACTTTTACCTACAAAGTTGGCTGCTTAGCTTCCAGAAGCTTAATTTCTTCTTCAGTAAAACTAGAAAAATGAAAGTGTCTCCCCACCTCATAAATCATTGTATGGATTAAGTGTGTTAATTCACAAACAATTTACAGTGGCTCTTGGCACAAAACAAAAATACCTAATAAATGTTAGTGATGACACATGGAACTTGGAAATTAAACTGGATGCAATGACGGATGAAGAATCTGGGTACTCCCAGTTTCACAATCCACTGTGAACCAATGCATGTCCGTGGGGCGTGGGCTGCTCTGCACCTGCCGGCTTGCTAATCTTCATGGTAATGCTCTAAAGTAGGTGTTGCTTTCATCGCTAAGAAAATGCCACTGGATTCTTCAGCACTAACTGACTTTCCAAAGTCATGTATACGTAAAAGGAGATAGAACAAAGGCAACCAAGGACGGGAGGATTCTTCCTTGGTTTGCTCTTTTCTTCTTATTTTCTGAGTTGGAAAGATGCAAAGGGCAGAAAACAAAGTGCCATTTTCCCACACTTCCCACACCTTCAATTACAGTTGTTTCTCTTCATTTCTTCAACAACATTTACACAGCTGAGATAACCATTGCATGAGCTGGCATCCCTAACTGTATGTTCTAGATATGGAGATAAGCAATAATCCTGATGCGGTAACTAGCAAGCTACTGTTTCTTGTCTCCAAATTATGCCTGGATGCTCAGCTTTAGCATGACTCAGTGGGGACCCCACAGGTCCAGGAAAGTAAAAAGACAACGCAACACTGATGGTGACAATGAGCAGCCATCCCAATGGTAGGTAGTGCCCTTCATCAGACTGCGGGAGACAATGACATGCATAGGTAAAGCTTCATTGACCCCATGAGACATATTCATCTCTCTTTAGCATGTCCTGGGTATCATCCAAGGTACAGCTTGCTCATCTCAGACTCCTCCCCTGCCCTTGCCCAATCTGACCTCCTGCATATTTTGGGGAAGACATAGAAGCAGATGAGTAAGAAATTAAGCGCAGCCTGGCCCTATCTACGGTAGGACTACAGGTCTGTAGGTAGGACTACAGGTGGGGATTGGAGAGCTCTTCTCAGCCAGACGGCTGCTTTGCCCGTGAAGTGCCAGAAGGAGGCACTACAAGGAGAATGTAAGAGCAAGGGGAGGCAACAAGAGGCGCCTCCTGAGGTTGGATTTTCTGTAGGCTTCTGTGTCTTGAACTTCACTCTGGGGTTGCTTTCTCCCTGGGCAGGTAGCAATGCCCTCTCACAGCAACAGATAGATCCAGTTGACCACCTTTGGAACAGCTACAGCACCAGCTTTCAGACACCACTGCGGGAGCGGGTTTTGCCGGCAGAGATCTTAGTTTTAAGCCATGTCACAAGGCTCCACCACTGAGGTGCAAAGTGTGAAGTCCAGTCTTTCCCCCTTTGTTTGTGAGAGCTGCTCTCTACAGTTGGAACCTCTCTGGTCTCCGAGGGTTCTTGCCTACTCTTTGGCCCAGTTACTAATGCCGCATTTCAGCAACTGTACATGTAGGTACCGAGTTGGTAACTGGTGTTGAATGGCAAGCTGTGAATATGTTTTTACACTGCTTCCGTAAAAATTCACACGTAAGATTTGCGACTGCATAGTATTTAGGTTAGTTTTTAAGGTAGATTTCCACATGTGGAATAATCAGATTATTTAAATATTTTATTTATTATTTCACTATTTTAGTATTGTTTAATATATTTTTATTTCATACTTATCTGCTAAAAATGCATGTAAAATACCTCTCCAAAAGCTTTGTTAACTATTTTCTCCAAGTAGTATGAGGGAATTTACGTTGCTTCTTTATAACCAGTCAGTTCTTCATAAATATATAGGTTACACTCTGTTGTTTGGGGTAATTTACTTATGTTATATGAGAAGCATCTGTAAGTGTTTGTGACTTATTGTGTGTTCATATGTTGACAGCATGAACTTAGAGATAATGAAAAAGTACTGAGTGGCCATAATTCTGGCTGTCAGTAGTCTAGTACATTTGGTATCTTAAGTCCTGCTTACAGTAGGAATAAGATTCTTGGAGATCTTATTTTTCCCTTGTGGCTCTTGGAACTCCAGTTCAGACCCTATTCCCAATATACTTTCAGAAAATGAGCCTTGTAAGTTAGCAGTATAGATTTTTAGTAAGTAGTCATTAAGAGATATGGACTGGCAATTACCCAGTTTTTCCTGGAACTAATGAATGTAAGATTTCGATTGGATAACAAATACAATAGAAAACTGTTTACTGCAGAAAATGGAATCTATCCAAGCTCCCGGCATCACTGGATTTCTTGATAAATCACCATGCATATATGACTACTAAAACCTTCTCAGTTTCTAACTTTAGTTCATATTTACTGCTTTCATATTTTCTCACAGAGTAATTTTTATCTTCAGCTGTCACCGCCATTATTTTTGTCTCAATTCACCTTCCCTGATTCTTTATTCAAATAAGATTCACTTTAAGCAGGAGACTGAACAGTTTTTGCATGTGGAGTCACAGTCAGGAGGATTTTCTCTTTAGAAGAAAGAAAATTCATATTCCTTTAAGGGTGAGTCAGAATCAGCAAGACACGTGAGCCCATCTGTCCTCCTTTTCTCCCTTAGAAGCAAAGGGCCCGTCCTCGTGAAGATGAACATTCAAGAGCATACTTTGCTTTGCGCTCTGGCAACAAGGATGGCAGGTAGATGGAAGGGGAAGCTATTAGGTGGAACTTCTGAACAAATCTGTGGCTTTCCTTTCTCATTCTCCTGTCTTCTAGAAAGAACAGTGACAGGGAGCTCCGGAAACCTCCACTGTGTGTCCTCAGCAAACAGAAGCCATATGCTGAGAACTGTAGACCAAAGGAAGGGTATAATGCCCTGACATCACATACTCATGATGCTTATGGCATAGTTCCCCTGACCTTCTGCTTACCTTTAGATTCTTTTAACATGACATGAAGCTGCATGCTTCGTATATAGATTCTTGTTATTTACAGCCGAATATGCCTCAGTATCTGTCATGTAAGAAAATAGCGATGCCACGTGCTACGATCAAATTCCTCCTGCTGCTGGAACTGGTCCCAGTTATTGTGAAGAAAATTGCTATAAGTAAGTACCTGATGGTTTGTTTTTAGAAGAACACTGATATATTCTAAGTTTGGTTTTTGTTTTTGTTTTTGTTTTCTCTAGAATTTACCTTAATGTTTTTTGATGATAGTTTCAAAAGTAATTATTAAACCTTCATGAGATGGGGAAGAGAGAAATTACACTCTTGGCCTGGCAATGTACATGTAAGTAGTCAATAAAGCCTTAAAGGAACACATAAGAATTGGATGCTGTCCAATCAGGAGGATCACATGAAGCCAAAGTTAAATCATGATAGCTAAAAATAGTTGCATTAAAGATAAGCCAGTGAAAGGAACTCTGAGATAAAGGGTGTAGCCTCATGTTTGAACAGTTACTATCATAGTACATTATGATGAATTGGTTTACACATTTATTATTAAATGTACAGAATTTGTTTCCATCTAAGCTGCAACTGTTTATAAAGATTAGGCAATCAACACTGGTCCAGCTGAAGAAAAGTCTGACTATAACATTTTTTCTCATAGGGCTTCCTGCTGTGTTGTGAGAGCAGTGGGGAAGTTTTGTAAAAAGGAGCCTGACTCACATTTTAATCTATATCAGTATGATTTTGAAGGGTTTCGTTTCCTTGGCATCAATGTGTGCTCCAACTGTTTGCGCATACTTTTGTGTGACTTCACATCTTTCTTGGAGATTAAGATGAGCTCAACAACAAATCTCCCTTTCCAAAAGAGGCAGCTCACTTTTCAGCATGCTGCATAACAGATGCTCCACAGAAAGTGTGAGTGAGTGAGAGAAGCATGAGCAGAGGAAAAGCTCACCCTGCAAAGCCTGTGACCCCAGATCTACTAGGCAGAAGCTGCAGATAGGAAATGAATATGCATGCATTTACATTCAGACATATAAATGAAGCAGGACAGAAATTTAAATGATGCAAAAAAGTCAGAATTACTTTAAAACTTAGCAAAACCTTCTTTTAAAATTGCCTTGAGCTATTACAAACACACACACATGCAAACATACATGCATGTTCATATTGCGTGCAAACGTACACACACACATACACACATGCAAACACTATACAAGTATGGGCCCAATCCAATATACAGAACACCATATTTTTGACAGTTGATAGATCATGTCCTTATAGGCACAGCAACAGTTGTCATTCTCCAGGGGTGGAGGGAATGGTTCTGCGTGGCTGTTATGTATCTGCTTCCATCTATGCCCTAATAATCCATCTCACCCATCCCTATTCTCTACAGCCTAAACACTGAAGATTCCTCCTGGGATTTTAGTCTGAGTGTTACCAAATTTCTTTTGAGTTCTTGAGCCTCAAAACACCCATTTTTCCAACTGTCTGCTTAACTATCATTCTTTCAAAATGCTTAGTGTGCTTTCTGTTTTCTGTGTGGTGTCAAGTACTTGGAGTGTCGCCAGGAAACCCTTAAAGATGGGATTATGGAATTGTTTCAGATGCAACCTTGACCTTCAACTCATTGCTAAATTCATTTTCAATGGATAATGAGATCGTAATAGTGACATAGCATGCAGCACAGTAAATCATCCATCAGTATCAGTGGAAGATTGGGTCCACGGTCCCATGGACACCCACATCTGAGGATGCTCAGTTCCCTTTCCAGAAAAGGCAAAGAATTTGCATCTGTCATCCCATAAATCATTTCTAAACTACTTATAATGGCGAATATAATGTAAGTGACACATAAATAATAGCGGTGCTTTGTGTTTTGGGGAATGATGACAAGAAACACATCTTTTTGTGATCAATCCAGATTCTAATATTCTCTGTATTTAAAATTCAAAGCCTGAGCAGATGGAGTATTTAGTTAAATTTTGCTCTGTTTTCAGTTACATAGTTTCTTGTGATTACTAAGGATAAAGTGCTTTTCAAAGTCAGTGTCTTAGGGGGACAAATACAGATGCAGTTGACACAGTAGCAGAAAAGAAGCCCAAGGCTGTGAGATGGAATGGTTTCTTCCAGCTGAAATGGAGACTACATGGGAAAATGATAAGAGTTTAGCAAGGATGTATTCAGGGATAAGGGTTTAAGGCAGATTGTGGGGCACACCCACAGTCTCAGCCCTTGGGAGCAGAGGCAGAGGGTCAGGATCTTAATCTCAGTCTAGGCTACATACTGAGACTATGTCTCAAAAACTTCTGTTGTTGTTGTCATTTTACCAAGGTAACAGAGAAATGAGAGGAAGGCAAATGACAGAAATTATAATGATCATAAATCTAAACTGTGTATGGGAAAAGAGAGGACATGAGGAAAAAGTAAGTATGAACAGATACACTGAAGAGTTAGGGCTGTCAGTCTAGGCAAAGCAGCGGCAGGACAGGAAGTGCTGGGTGAGGAATGAACTCTTCCAAACTGAAAACTTGTAGGAACTGCAGTCAGTGCTGGCATTGCTGATAAAAATGCAACCAACCCTGAAAGTCATGAGGCATGAACCATAAACTGGGAGGGAGGCAGTGGAGAGACATAGTGATCGGATATATTGACAGATGACCTCCACAGATATATGAAGGCTGAAAACAATCAAATGCTTAAAACATAAGAAATACAAAACATAAAAACAGGGTATGGTGTCAGATAAAAAAAACTTGGTGGAAGGCCACTATCAGTGAGGATGAGGTGTGTGTCAGGAAAAGCTTCTGATTTACACATATAGGAGAGCGTCTGACAATAATAGAAGAGACACACTCTGAAGAAGTCACCATAGTTTTTTTAATCATGAATGAAAAATCATTTTAATCAACATTCCTTAAATAATTTTATGTTAGAATACAAAATAATAAGCTTCATTGTGAAGCTCTCTCTCTCTCTCTCTGACACACACACACACACACACACACACATCCCAGGTCATTATTCTTTGCTCTTCATTCCACTCATGCCTCCAGCTGATTTTCTTCCTTATTCTTCCTCTAAGATTTCCTAGCTTTGTGATCTATGAGCCCACACACACCACACACATTTGTAGTTTTATATATTTAGAGTCTACATATAAGCAAAAACATGGACTATTTGCCTAAATACAACTAATTTGACCTACCATAATGATTTCCAGTTCCATCCATTTTCCTTCAATATCATTTCAGTTGTTCTTTGTGACTGAAAAAAATTCATTGTGTCTATTAACATATTATCTTTATCCGGTAGTATATTGATGGATATGTAGGCTGGGTATTGAAATAGTGCATCAAAAAGTAGAAACAAACTAGTATCTCTATGATGCGTTGACTTGGAAGACTTTTGCATAGATACCCAAAAGTCATCTACCTGGGTCATAATGCAACTTTTAGCATTTCAAGGAAAAATAATGACCATCTTTGGGGAAAAATAATGTCTATTTTTAGAAATAAATATAGCTAAAATTTCTTTCTCTCGTGTTCAAAAGAAGATTCTGAAATTTTTGCCTACAACTAAGAGAAAAGAATTCAAGTTGTTCATTTTTATTCATGTGCACCCAGGGTTTCCTACCCCTTTCTATTAGTGTCCAGAACATCCTTAGGACTTTTTGAGAATCTGTGAATACACTACAGAATAACTCTGCAGCAATTACAGATATGTACATAAATGTTAATTTATTTTTGAGCTGTATCTGCCCTGCTACATACAACAAGAATGCATACAAAAGCAAGGAAGCTTTCTTTTCAGGATCACTACAGAAGCTTGCCATATTGAATTGACATTATTAAACCTTTGAGCATGTCATTTTCCTTTGTGTGGTCTCCACTGCACTAATAAACAGTCATTCCCTCAAAACTAAGAGACCATAAATTTTCAGAATCAAAAGAGCAGAGCGCTGTAAGAAAGATGTTATTCAATCAAATTTAAGGTAACATTTATAAGAACTTTGTACATATCAAGCTGTGGTCAAAGAATTTTACAAGAACTCATTTATTTTATTCTTGCCACATCTCTTGTTCACACAGAAGAAAACCAAGTCAGAAATAGATTATAATTGATTTTTCTAAATCCCATCAATGGAATACACAATCCATTCCTGCCTATTCAGAGTCTATAGTTTAACAAGTCCCTTCATACTAATTTCTAAACTAGAATAGTGCTACTTAGAGCAAAAATAATCAAGGAATTTGAAGTTTGTCTTTGGAATCAGTAGCATAGAAATCATTGTTGATGGTAATAAAAATGATTTCAGTGATACACATGGGAGCATGCTCTGTGATCAGTGCACCTCGCATACATTATCTGAAAAGTTTCTTTGTGAAGTGGGTGATGGTTAATGTAGAAACTCACATCTGGTCAAAGTGAAGAGAATCCATGTCAGTGGAGTGCTCAGCCACCAACGGTACATCTACATCACTCATCACATCCAAAGACTCAGGAATCACAGAAGAGGGGATGGATGTCTGTGGAATGCTCAGCCACCATCACTCACCACATCCCAAGACTCAGGAATCACAGAAGCAGGGATGGATGTCTGTGGAATGCTCAGCCACCATTACTCACCATATCCCAAGACTAAAGGATCATGGAAGAAATGTGGAAAACTTTAAGAGCCAGAGGTAGGGAGGACCAAAGCAAAACAATGACTTCTGTACTTGACAGAGCTGTTATACTCACAAATTCACAACAGCTACAGTTGCCTTCACAAGACCTGCACGAGATCAAGCCAACCAGTATTCAAGTGTGGAAAGAAAAACAGTTCCTAGGCTTCCAAACCTAGCTGAGGAAGGGTCATCAATAAGGATGTTGGTGGAGTGTAGGTCACCACACTCCACTAAACGTCTTCATACCTGCGAGTAATATGGGCAGAATAAATTAACTCGATGGGTTATTTTGAAAAAGAAACAACAGCAACAGAACAAATACCCAAAGCTGGGGATAGAGAGGTAGGGGTAGATGTGGCAGGAGTTATGAGGAGTTGGGGGGTGACTATGATCAAAATACGTGATGCATACATGAGATTCTCAAATAATAAAATATTATATTAAAAAGAACTTACTATGCAATGTAGGTACTACTGAAGAACTCTGTCAAAGTCATGGGAAGAAGAGAAAGGAGGTACAGGTGAAATTGGGGTCACTCAAAGCTTGGGTTTTGTTTATATGTTTTGGTTTTTAAGGTAAAAAGAATTCATGACTGATAAGATGGCTCAACAGTTAAGAGCACTGGCTACTCTTCCAGAGGTCCCGAGTTCAATTCCCAGCATCCGCATGGCTCACAACCATCTATAACGGGATATGATGCCCTCTTCTGGCATGCATCTGTTCATGAAGACAGAACACTCATGTAAAAATTAAATTAAAAAAAGAATTCTCAATGTTTCTAGAAACATTTGAAATGGAATTACTTACATGCATGCATGGAAAGTAAGAAATGATTGAACTGATAAGCTTTCTCAACACATGAAAGTGTCTGAATTTAGGGCATCAGTGGAAGAGCTGACCTTAAATGGAATAAAGGACAATGTCCCTTCTTTTTATACAGGAAATAATGAGATTGTGGTAGATGCTAATCCCTTTCTCTTAAGAAACAACATAGACATGTATCTATCCAATGACTTCTGCTTCCTTCATGAAGGAAGTAAATTGGCCTGGGTTTGAAAAATGATGAACCTCACTTACATGGAGAGAATTGAGACTGTGATTATCCGAGAAGTACAGCTGAATTTGCAGACACTGTTAAATGCTTAGATGACAAAAGAGAATTTTACTATTATATTGTTTACTTGCCAAAGACACAGAAAATGGATTCTGGTAAAACTTAGTTGTGCTGAGTGAACATATCGAAAAGACACAAGGAATTGAGAGTTCACAGAGAGAGAAAAGCAAACAATTGAAATAATGAACCCTGGAATCCAAGGTGATGGGAAGGCAGTGAAAAGAAGTGTTCCCGTTGCATTTACAGTTATGGTTCAAGTTAAGGTTAGAGTAAAGGCAGGGCAGACTGTAAGGGCCAGATGATGATGGTTCTCTGTGGTAGAAGAATGGCTGTCATAGTGGTGGCTGAAAACTTTAATTTACTGTGGATACAGAACTTCTAATTTGATTCAGTTAAAGTGACAGAACAGTAGAGGGGCATGAGAATGGACAGAACGGTATTGCAAACAAATGTTTTAGAGTTCTGAATGGGTTTTCCATAAGCCTAGAAATGTACTGAATAATAGAAGAAGCCTAGGAAGACAATGAAGCCTATCCATGACTTAGAAGATGCTCACTGACAGTATTGGACGGGAGGCTGCTTGGTATCCCACAAGGATAAGGGACAATGGGAGGCATAAGGCGGGCGAGGCTCAGAGCAGGAGTACTTTTCTGAAAAATCAGAAAGCAGTTTTCTGAGAGTTGCCATGGGAACTAAGAATGGCATTCACCCTACTTGTTGATACTTAGTGGATGGGGAGAAGAAACACAGCCATTTCCTAAGGCTGACGGGGCAATGGGGTCCAGTCTAAGCATGGGCACAAGGACTGTTTCAAGTAGAAATAATGGGAACTAAGAATGACCTTCACCTTACTTGTTGATACTTAGTGGATGGGGAGAAGAAACACAGCCATTTCCTAAGGCTGAAGGGGCAATGGGGCCCAGTCTAAGCATGGGCAGAATGACTGTTTCAAGGAGAAGGAGCATCGAAGGAGCATCGTGGCGTTTCTCACCTGATGAAACAAGTCTTCCAACTGTCTGAGAGCAGAGAAAGGAGGAGGGTAATTGGGAGTTGTGTCTGGGTGGTGAATACCACAATGTAATGCAAAGCAAAGTTTGTGTTCTATTTCCATAGATTATGCTATGTTTAAAGGGATCTCCGGGATTTGGGAAAGTGACTGAATAAAATCAGATTTAAAGACTCGTGAATTCCCAAGTAGAACCCTGAGAGTCTCTGAAGGATGTGGCACAGGAGTCCGTTCTTGGATTACCCAGCTTGAGGTAATGTTGGCTTGGCCACAGAGTGCGGGGGTCTAAGGAGTGAAACAGCCTTGTCCCTGCAGACCCAGCCACGTTATTATTTGTCTAAATGTTTATTGCTTTTGCCACAATCTATTATTACAAGTATTGCTCTACATTGTACTTGTTTATATACATATCTCTCTTTATTAGACTCTGGTTTCCCAAAAGGCAAGAACTGAATCTTGTCTTTTCGTCCTTAGCACTTGGCTTGCTGCTTGCTCTATAAATCTTTAATCCAGTGACTTTAAACACTCTATTTCCACTTCTAATTCGTTGCACTGTCTACTATTCAATATGGCTTATCAATGCTGTACACCGCTCTGTTACCTCATGAAAGTTTAAAAAAATTTCAATGCCTAGCTATAGAGAGAGGCTGTCTACAAGCGAGAGGAAGAATTGGGAACATGACTTACTGTGTACGGATCAGTGATAAGAGTGAGAGGAAACCAATTAGCATTCCTTGCATTATCAGTTGTTTTCAATTGTGTTTTGATGACCTGGATAGAATTTTCCATAAGAACTAAGCAGTGAAAAGAAAAAAAACAAATAAAAGAGGAATAACTGGGTTGCTTAACTGCATTCAATACTCAAGTATTCAGTCTGAAAAAAAGGGATTTCAAGAGTACATAACTTAATGGACTCTGACTGTTTGCAGTTTGCAATAAAACACACACACTCTCTCTCTCATGCCTCATCAGCTAATGTTACCAAACTTTTATAAAATGAATCCAGTTTCTCTCAGATCATGAAAACACCATCACAGCATCAGGCTTTAAATGGTCCCTGAATACATTTTATGTATTTGAATAAGGAAAAAAATCTGTATTCATTGAGTAACCTCAATTACAAAAGTCTTTTAAAAATCCAAAACCTCTAAAACCCGAACTTTGCTAAAACTATAATACCAGAAGTTATTCAATTGAAAATTCTCAAACTCACATGTGGCTGTCTGTGGTCTTTCTGTTTTCCTTTGTGTGAATGCTCAGATGTTCTGAACAGAAATATTAAGACTGTAATTAAGAAAAACATTGCCTATGGTACCTATCATATGCTCTACACACCACAATATTACATCCTAATGTTATCATTATTTTAAAAATCCAAGAGTCATAAATACTAAGACACATCTGGCCCCAAGAGTATTTTAAACATTGGTTCTAAAATGGTTCTCTCTCACATTTAGGTCCATGGTAATTAAGCACTATGATTAGGTTACATGGTGAAGTTTCACTAAGTCAATAACTTTACAATTAATTTGAATTAATGACTCATATTTTATGGTTATAAAAGTAAAGAGAGCTCTCGGATGGAGAAAGAAATGCAGTCTTTGTAAAGCCTTTCATAAAGTACATCCTCTCATGCGGTACAGCCTGCAGATTTCCCGGTTCTCTAATCCCGAATGGAGTAGAGAACATTTGCGCACATCAGGAGTCTTTTCCAGTCTTCCACAGATAATTCTACTCCTACCCTCAACATAGGAACTGTCTTAGTCATAGCAGAATAGAACCATACAATATGACTTTCACTTAGTCCGTCTTCTTTTTCTCAGCATGATCTGGTCACAGTTTTTCAGTAGTTTGTATCTTTTTTATTTTTGACTCTTTCATAATTCAACTATTTGCGTGATTATGGGCATTTTATTTGTTCCCAGATTCCTCTGAGTGTTCACATATGTCTTTCTTAAGTGCAGTTTTCATTTCTTTCTTGTATAGATACCTAGAAGAGGTTTGTTAGACCCACCCATCCATTTCAAATGAGCTAGGAGCTTATTTAGCTACAAGAAATTGTAGTCTGTTTTTCAAAATGATTTGCTGTTTTCTACCCCCACTAATAGTGTATGAGTGTCCCAATTGCCACATATCTATGGTGTTGTCATAATTTTACTGTTATACTTTTAATGAATCTAAGAAGTATGAAGTACTATCCTGTGCCATTTTTAATTTGTATATCCCCAGTGACCAATGAATTTCAACATCTGTTTCTTAGCTTATTAGCTTTTTGTGAGGTGTTTGTTCAAATCTTTTTCCCACATTTTTTGGTCTTATTGTTGATCTGGGATTTCTTTCTATATTCTGGTTTCAAGCCCTTTATCAGATACATGTGTTATGAACATGGTCTTCGATCTGTGACATGGCTTTCCAGTTTTCTTTTACAGGTGGTTTTATGAGAACGTTTTTTAACTTCTAACTAACTAACAACTCCAAGTTATAATTTTTGCATGGCTAAATCTTTTCCTAATGGTTCAAAGGTTTCCTTCAATTATAACTATTCAAAATGAAATCTACCTTCCTTTGAAACATTGAGATCCCTTTGTTTTCTTTTATTTATTGGTAATCAGACCAAATATCTACTAAATATTTCTTAGCTAGTTTTGTTTTAAAATTACTTTCTGATGTGCATGAGTGTTTTATGCATATCTATAATTATTTTGAAATTACAGTTCTTATCATATACAAACTGTTAAGAGAAGTATCAAGGAAAGTCAAGTATTACGGTTCAAGAAGAGTAGTCTGTGGATGGTTGTGACGGTGCATGCTGTCTTCCCTGCTCATGGGAAGTAGAGGCAGGAGGATCAACAGTTCAAAGCCATCCTCATTTCATGGGCAATTAAGGCCAATCTAAGGTATGTGTGAGCCTTCTTCAAAAACAATTTTATGAAGATGTCTCTAAGGAAGTACATGTCTAAAGACGTTGTAAACACTAGAAGATCACTGCTGAGTGGAATAAAAAAGACTTTATGAAATAAAAACAATCCTCTGCCTGGGCAGAGATAGATGATGAATAAATTTTGATGATAAATTTAAAAGATAGGAAACATCATGGTATACAAAAGGGTGTGCTTTCTTAAATGTGTCAGGAAATAGTGCTCTATGCAACTTGATGAGAAATTATCTCGGTTCTAGAAAAATAGCAGTAAGACTTAAGACTAGAAAAGGAAATTAGGGGAGCCTTTAGTCTGTATAGGAAGAGCCTGATAGACATTCACGGCAAGGACACTCACTGACTGACGATCTGAAGTATAGGAAGAATGGAGTCAAAACATTGCCTTGGAAAGATTACTCAAGAAGGCTTGATGGAGATGGTTCCTAGAGTATATTTTGAGGGAACACATCATTTGGGATTCACTGGAAAGAATTAGCATCCCTACCTCCCCTTATACATACTTGCCAGTCTCTGTGTTATAACTGCATCTTTTATAGACTAGAAAGCTATGACTAATGCCTCTTTTAATATTCTTCATCCTATAGCATAAACCACACAGCAATCCTGATCAATATACATACCATGCAAAGAAATACACAAGGATGACAGAAAGAAAATAGAAATTGCCAGGCCGAGTGAAATATGAGTATCAGTCTTGTTAGAATTAGCTTTTAAAAATCAGCTTACTTCTTTCATTCTGACCACTGAGTACTTTTGTTCCTCCCCAGTTCACTCACCCTATCAGATGCAAACTTTAAATAAAATGATACTAAAATTCCTATTACCACTGAATCTCTGTCTCTCTCTATGTCTCTCTCTCTCTCTCTCTCTCTCTCTCTCTGTGTGTGTGTGTGTGTGTGTG
>LOEQ01004604.1:264630-275155 GCA_001685075.1 Bramus lutescens
TGTGTGTGTGTGTGTGTGTGTGTGTGTGTGTTGGACAAAGGGTTAGCTTTAAGTATCTTCATAAGCCTCTCTCCATTTCTCCATTTCAGTATCTTAGGAAAGATTTTTCAATGAACCTGTAACTCATTATTCAGCTTGGTTTGCTGGTTAATATGCTTCTGGGACCTACCAAAAGCTATAACCCAGTTACATAGTTATATTTCCATAGTTATATATGTGTAGCACCTTGCCTGGATTTTACATCAAAATTAAGAGTCTGAATTCAGGTCATTTAATGATTCTGCAAGCAGCATTTTTACTGACTGAGCCAGTCCAGCAACTTTAAATTTCTAAACATCGTTTAAGGATAATACATTATTTCTTTGATGGATATTCTTTAATCAGAAATGTTATGTAGGAACGTCAAGATTAATCATTTTTAAAAGTAGTTCTAAAAACTAAGTTCTCCTAATATGATCATTCAGACTGAGCACCTTAGGAAATCATTCATTTTCAGGGTGCTGACTCTATTGGGTTTTAGAATCCTTATCTGACTTTTTCTTAGCCTTAAAGACATGTCAGTTGTTGTCACCTTATCTACTGAGCTCAGATATAATAATACTGTGACATGGTTTCAAATTATTCTTTTTTCTTAAATCCCTGTGCCTTATTTGTGAGTTCGGAAGACAGCACATAGCACACACTGCTTTCCCAGTGTGATCTCCTACCTGCCAATATGAAAGAATGGAGAAGGAAAGAAAATAATGAAAAAAAATACAGATCTCAGTCTATCAGCAGTTTGGGGTTGAAAAGGGGGTATCTCAAAGTAGAAAACCATGTTGCTGGAGTCCCCATACTTGAACATGAATCACAATTTCATTTATTATCCACAGATTACTTTCTCACAGCCTTCAGGAGCAGATCCTTGTGTGGTGAATAGAATACATTTTCTAAAATTTTATATTGAATTTATAATACAGCAAGATATTATTTAACTCAGCCACCTTCATGAATTCCATTCCCCAAAATGCTGCATTCAGCTTTATTAAGAGAGCGGAACAGGAATAAACTGACTACTTAACAGAAAAAAAAACTTGTTTTTTATCTTTAGAGTTCTAAGCATTCAACACACCATGTACTTTATTGTGCATTTTATAAAGAAATGGAAATAAAGGCTTTCCGGAGAAATTTTCTGTACAAGCAAATGTGTTCTGAAGAGGCATGTGAAAAACTAGTATTATCTGCTGAGACCAACAGTGAAATTATCATTTGATAAAACCCAAAGAAAATTTGATGGCCTCAGATAAAACGAGTGGTCTTCTCAAAGGAAAAGTGCTTCACAGAAGCCGGAAATGGGGACACCAGAGGGAGGAAGCTGCTACTAGGCTATTTCACTTAATGACTGTATGTCAAGTCCATCACAGGTCATTATTTATAGGTCATTTTCCTGTCAATTGTAGGAATCCTGGCCTTAATCATTTGTGTCAACACACACTTCCGTATAAAAACTTCCAACATGATACAGATAATTCTGAGAAACACGATATGTGGTCTGACAATTTTGTGCTTTCCTTTTGACTCTGAATTCACCAAGATATTTCCTGTTAACTCCTTGGCATGAGTGTTTTCAGTATCTGTTACCGATGCCAGCACTGGGTGTCATGCTGGGAAAATCTGTTTTTTTGTGAGGAAAATTACAAACCATTGTGGTCAGCATTAAATTTAAAGGAGTGTTGCTACTACTATGTCCAGTACATTCCCACAGTTAGGTACCTTGTTATTTTAAAAAAAATTTTATTTTTCCTTTGTTTTTTACTTTGGTAGGATTGTCATTTCCCATTCAGCAATTATTTAATGAGTAAAAGAGACCAAAGTTATTGTGCAACTCTATTCTACAAACTCTCCTTATGAGAAAATAATAAACTGTTAAAGATAAAATACTAAGTAAAAAAGAAAAAAAAATCTGTATGTTCAAAGTAGCCAGGACTCTAAGAAGTGAATGTATTCTCAAGAACTAAAAGGATTTTAACTCAGAAATGCTTCCTTGACTGCTATCAAGACACCAACTTTCTAGACCTTATTTTACTCCATCTTGATACCACAGAACTTACTCTATGAAAACTTTACAATATTTATTTACCTCATGTATACCTATTTGAGTTAAAGATCCAATGAAGCTTTTGATTTCTACAAACATATGTAAGGTGTGTATATGCACCTATGTATATATGAAAGAGCTATTTCCTATATCTAGATTTAGGGACAAGGAGGTGTAGGAGAGAGTAACCTCACAAATTGCAACTCAGAGAAAATCTTTACCTCAGAAAAAAACAGGTTGAAACTTCCTGAAAAAAATTACATTTTCCAATAGATGCATTACTGTGACTGAAAGTGGCTATGTCACTTAGCAAGATCTAGAGTTGAAATAAATTTAAATCGTTTACAAATAAAATAAATGTAACCATTTACAAATAAAATGAGTACATTGTGGAAATGAGATATTTATAAATTGGCATTTTTTTTTATCGAGGCACGGTTTCTCTGTGGCTTTGGAGCCTGTCCTGGAACTAGCTCTATGTAAACTAGGCTGGCCTCGAACTCATAGAGATCTGCCTGCCTTTGCTTCCTGAGTGCTGGGAATAAAGGCATGTGCCACCACCGCCCAACTATAAATTGACATTTTTTAAGAGGTGATATCTTCTTAAATCCTCACTTGCGTGAGGGGATAAAATAGAAAGAAAAGACATAAAAAATATTTCTATGATTTAATTCAGTGATTTACTAAGTACAAAAATCAGTACAAGTAGTCAATCAAAAAGAAAATAAATTTATAGAGATATAAGTTAACTATTTCTAAAGACTTTCCCCATTAGCATTCAAAAAAATAATAATAGTACTCATCAAATGATGGGAAGATAAAAATGTAGCTCAAGGGCATGCAAGTATGTAGCTGTTAATTTAGCCAGATAATGAACAAATTAATTGATCAGAAATATTGGTTATTTTCACTAGTATCAGTAGTATAAAAGCTTCTCTGACAATTATTACCAAGCAAAGGATATTAAACTCTCAGAATAAGAATTCAAACTGTAGTAAATACTTCAAGCTCATACTGAGCAGTAAGCATCACACCGTGTGGAGTGCCTGGATGACTAAGGTCCCGTCTTCATCCCAGACAAACCGGTGATGTCCTGAGGACCCTAAGCCTAGTGCTGTAGGAAACTGTCACTGCAGCAGCGGAGAGAAACATTCGACATGAAGAAATTTCCCAGGAAAGACAGATGCTCACAGCAACTATTCTGAACCTTAAAGGTCCTTTCTGGTGTATTTCCTTTGAGAATTCTAAAACCCTGAAATAACACAAGTTCAAGTCATGAAAATTTCAAAGTAGCCTCCCTCACCTTACACTCACGCTTCTTCTGGTGCTGCACGTGCGACCATGCTGAAGAGTTAAAACGCTAGTTTCAGACTAGATTTGGGCAGATAACAGCAACAAAAACAAAACAGTTAAGATTTATGGAAGTCAATCTTGTTTAAATTTTCCATTCCGACCAAAGTGAAAACAAAATAGTTAAGATCCATAGAAGTCAATCTTGTTTAGATTCCCGATATTCATTAAAGTGATTAATTTAATGTTAATATGAATGACATTCTTCACAGAACTGGGTTTAAGAAATCCTATAATTCATATTGAATCACAAAATCCTCAAATAGAGAAGACAATTTTGAGTAAAGACAATAAAACAAAACACTTTGAACTACCTGAACTCAAAATACACACAAAGATACATCAGTCAAAACAGTGTGGTATTGACAAAAGTAAGAGATATCAATGCAACACAATAGAAGGTCGAGAAGAAAACCTATGCATTTATAGACAAATGATTTATAACAATAATGCTGATAGCATGCACTAAGGACAGGACACATTTTCTCAAATCAATGGTACAAAGGAAATTGGGTACCCACATAAAGAAGAATAAAAATATACCTCTGTCTCTCACTGGTTATGAAAATAGGTTCCCATGAATCAAAGACATAAATGTAAGTGTATAAACTATAAAAAAAAGAGAGAGAGAGAAGGAAATGAAATATGTTAGGGTGTTGACATTGGGAAAAATGTGTTGCCTTGCCCGTTACCTCAGAAGCACCAGACATAAAAGGACAAACAAATCAAACTTAAGGTGTGCTTTGCAGAGTAAAGGATACTGTGGAGAAAGGAGACCGATATAATTGTGTACACTTATAATTGAAATAATTGTAAAGTATACATCTGACAGGTTAACACATAGATTAGAGAGAGAAAGAAACTGACGGACAAAGAGCTGGAGAGATGGTTCCTTGGGAAAACACTCACATGCAAATCTGACAGCTTGATTTCTAATCTCACAAACTCATTAAAAAATCAGACACAGGAGTGCAAGCATCTGTGATCCCAGAGCCCCCTCTCGGGAAATGGGAAGTGGAAACCAGAACATCACCTGTTAGCCTGACTTGACAGAGAGAGAGAGAGAGAGAGAGAGAGAGAGAGAATAGCAAATAATAACTTAGAATAGTAAATGGGTAGTACAAGACCCAGCAATTAAAGGTCCACATTGCTCTGGCAGAGGCCCTGCGCTGGATTCCCAGCATCCACCCTCAGCAGCTCACAACCAACTGCAACTCAAGCTCCAGGGAAATCAGGCACCTCTGATCTCTGCAGACACTTGCCCTAACACGCTCATACACACAGACATGCACGCATGCACATAACTAAAACCAAAATAAAATTTTATTAAAAACTAAAACTAACAAATGTGGGCAATAAATCCAAATTTTCATTCCCCACAAGAAGATATGTAAATATCCCACAGTTATGTGACAAAAATGCTCAAAAGCAATAGTCATAGATGTGCAAATCAAAACCAAGGTGAGCTGTCACCCTAAGTAACAATAGCTGTCATCCAAGGGCTAGAATTGGGTGGCTGGAGAAGTGGATCAGCAGGTAATAGCACTAGCTGCTTTCCCGGAGGACATGCACTCAATTCCTAACATCCCATAGCAGCTCACAACCGTTTGCAACTCCAGTTCCGGAAGATCAAACACTCTCTTAGCCATACGCAGACCAAACACCCTTACACGTTAATAGAAGAAAAGCCCTCGTGCGATTGAGAAGGAAACTGAACCCCGGCCCACTGCTGCTGGGGATGTAAATGAGTAAACTGATTGTAGAGTAAAATATGGAGATGCCCTTAAAACTGGTATCCTGGTGTGAACCAGCAATCCCACTACTAAGTACATCTCCAAAGAAGATGAACACAGCGTGCCAAATGCCACCTTCACATTGAGCTCCAGTGCAGCCTTACCCACATCAGCTTTCCTCTGCCTGGACCACTTTACTTAACAGCAGGATTTTCAGTTTTACAAATTTCCCAGAAAATGTCATGCTTTCATTTTTCTTCACAGCTAAACGATGACGCATTCTGTATGTGTTCTACAGTCTCTTTAACTATTCAGCTGTTGAAACACGTTTTCTCATGCCAAAACATAGCAGGTAGGTTGCAGGCTACGATTATCCCCTTGATGTAGGATGTTTTCTTGCTGCCATTACCCCAGTGCATAGAATTGTTTCTGCAGCATGCAAACCACCTAGTGATTCCTGGCATTTTAACCATAACTTGGGGGCTCCTTCTGAGAAGCCACACAGACAAAAGAGTTTTGAAGAGGAATGTTAAGTACACAATCTACCCTGACTTGCCCTGGTAATGTTGTTTTCATTTCCTATTTTTCTTTTAACTGCTACAAACATAGTGGATTTAAAAAACACTCATTTATGTACATATAGCCAGAGAGTAAGAAGGTCAAAGTGAATCTTCTGAGACTAAAATGAAGACGACAGCATAGCCAGCCCCATCTGCATGTTCTGGGGAGAAGCTGTTTCTTGTAGTCTCCAGTTTCTAGGGAATTGGCTTCTGTCCACATTGCTCCACCCTATGATTATAATTCCTTTTTACCATCTCTTTGACTTCTCAGGACCATTGTGATCAAACTGATCCTACCTAGAAAAGCAACAACAGGTTCTTAACCCCATCACGCAGACAAAACTCCTTTTGCTGAACAAGAGAACATAGCAAGAGGCTCCTAGGATTGGAGTGTAAATGTCTGTGGGGGACTCGTTTTTCTGTCTGCTGCGATTGATGAAGGCTTGTCCTGCCTTCCAAGTTATCTTGAGGTGAAACTTAACTAGATACTTCTATGTCTGAGACTCTTGTCCCACGAAACAATGAAAACAAAGAAACCATGCTGAGATTTCACCGAGGTCATTTCAGCATAAATGATTGTACTTCATCTCACCTGCCATATCAGAAACCCTTGAGCAAGGGCTCTGCTGGCAAGCATGGAGTCTTAGTTTGAAGATTGACTTTAGTTCCTAACAATTCTAAAATAAGTCATTTAACATTTAAATTGAGTGTAAAGCTGGCCTAAATTTTTACAAAATAATAATAACCCTCAGGTTACCTAGTTAAGTAAATATTTCATCAGCTCTTTCTGTTCTTAAATAAATGTAAATCGATAAGTTCCCTGTACAAATGACATGATAGTTTGTATAACCTGATAGCATGGCTGCACCTGACTATAACAATAGACTGGAGTTCACTTCCAAAGTGCTTTGTGCCATTGTGAGTGGGATAGCAGTGTTGGCATTCACAAAAGAAAGCCACTCGGTAAGGCTCTGAATTAGATATTAACAGCTGACTTCAGTCTTGAAAGTCACAATTAATGTGCTCCAAACAAAAGGAAACCTTCCGAAGAACTCATTTCAACTTATTAATAATAAGAGCAGAACTTGAATTCAGTCCTGGATGTCATTAACAGAATTTAGATTAACCTCCCCAGAGGAGGTGATGGAAACAGGTAGAATAAATGTTCCTGGTGAGTGTGACTCACATGAAGCTTATAATTAAACTCTGGCTCAGGCATCTCGAACACCCTTCTAAAGAGAGCTGCATAGATTACATCCAAAGGAACACACATTACAATCCAGCTGTTAAATCAGGAAGCTTATCTTTAAAATATAGCAAATGTCATGGTCTCACAGCAATAATATATTTAAAAATAACCTCTGGTTTTCCTAATTATTAGGAGAAAGGAAGAAAAGCCATTGCAAGAAATCAACATTTAATAAATATTTTTGGCATTCATTAAGTCAACAAATAATTACTGAGGACTGAACATGTACCAGGCAATGATCTATGTGGTAGAAATATAAAACAAAACAAAATACAAGAGAGAACTCATCCAGAAACAGTTCACACTGAGTGGAAATTCTAATGGTATTCCCTAAATAAAAAGCAATGCCTAAAACTGAGTTAACACCGATAGCTATCTCATGAGAGACTGCTGCATGTTCAAAAAAAATTTTAATGAACTAATCATAGATTTTTGGTGATATAACAGAGATGTTTTCAATGACGTTTATACAGAGCCCCAATAAAAGAGAAGATGTCCATGTGAAGATCAGAAGAAAGCATTTCCTAAAGAAAGGAAAGAAGAATATGGAATCAGATCCTCATGTGGGAAGGAGTTTGGTGCTTTAAGAAACAGAAAGCCAGTGAGAGGGCAGAGAGCAAGAGGGAATGTCTTGGGGAAGACGAGGTCTGCGGGCAGTCGGGAGCCACAGAAGGAGGTTGATTGTGGGAGGAATGAGAGACCACTGCAGGGTGTTCAGCCACGAAATAACATTACAGGCTTCTACAGATGGAGAGCCCTGTCCAAGGCAGATAATGGAGGAAGCCAGAGTAGAGGTGTTGGTGAGATGGAGATAGTTACAGGTGGGACAGCATCAGTACCTGGACTGGAGTCAGAAGGTCATTGGAGCATGAGGAAGAACTGAAGTTAACTCCTCCGTGATTATTTTCCTTGAACCAACTAGGAAAGATATGGGACACACTATGACCCACACTATGGGTTTCAAGGCTACAACAAATGCTTGTGTATCTCCTTCTTCTTTGGTCCACACCATAGACCATTCACTTCTGCTCATCGAAATAGTTTACCTGGTGGTGAGGACTTGGACTTCCTCCCTGAGTTCTGTGCTCTTCTAATTACAGACCATGTTACAGTGTATACTCATTTACTGTCAGAACTGGGTGAGTGATTGAGTGATGCCCAGATGGACCCTCTAAAAGCCCTCCTCCTCCATCTCTGCTCCTATTGAACTTGGTCAGCTGCATTTCCATGCATATCAAGGCTGGTTATCTCTGTTGTGATTCTAATCCTTCTTCCTGACTCCCCATCCCTTGGCCCAAGAGTCCCTAAATGCCTGTGTAATAAGTTTAAATTCAGTGGGAAGCATGCTCATTTAGAGCCAAGTCATCTATGTCCAAATCAATGAAGAGAACTAAAGAAAGAAAACATTCGTTCTCTAAAAGGACAGCAGAACTATGGCTCCCATGCCTATGAACCCTACCTACAAAGGATACAACATCAAGTAACAATTGTTGACTTAGAGTGTCTTGATATGGGATTCCCCTCTGCATGCTGTGAATATGTTTTATTACCATTGGTAAATAAAGAATCTGTTTTGGGCCTATGTCAGTGCAGAATAAAGCTAGGCAGGAAATCCAAAGAGAGATAGAGAGAATGTAGGCAGAGTCAAGGAGATGCTGAGTCACTGCCGAAGGAGACATAAGCCAGAACTTTACCTGGTAAACCACAGCCTTGTGGCGATACACAGAATAATAGAAGTGAGTTAATTTAAGATGTAAGAATTAGTTAATAAGAATCCTAAGCTAATAGGCCAAACAGTGCTTTAGTTAATATAGTTTCTGTGTGATTATTTTGGGTCTGGGCAGCCAGGAAACAAATGAGTAGTCTCCACCTACAGTGTCTTCTTCCTATGCAGTTATGTTGTTGAGGGATCAACCTGGTCGAAGGAAGAAGTGTGATGTGGGCACAGTCGCTACAGTACCTGAACAGGTGCTCACTGTATCACTCACCTTGGTTTAAGATGGGACCCATGATGCTGCAATAAGAGACAGTAGAAGGGAAGGCACCAGGGCATCCATGAAATAAGCATGAGGATCCCAGCATCCTGGACTATGTACTTACAAAGTTTATTCGTGTACATCAGCCTGATTTCACATGTTCCACTTCATACTTTGTGGTATCTGAGAGCTGTCAAGCAGACACACTCCTGAGTAGAAAAAGCAGTCCCTATGTTCAAAGGAAGAGAAATAGCTCCCAGCATCCTCCATGGGCTTTGAAATGATGGAGCAGATGAAGCACTAATCAGACATCTTTTCATGGCTCCCAAACTGAGAACCAATATCATTGTTCTTCAGAATATGAAGGGAAAATCAATACAAGAGAAAGAGTCCCTTCTCTGCTGCTATCAAATATTTTCTCTGTATTTCCACAAATGAGAACTCTGAACCCTACACCAGACAGAGACACTGGGAGAAAGACAGAGATAAAAGGACACAGAAAGGCAGAGACACACATAGAGTGAGGCAGAGAGACAGACAGACACACACACACACGGGGGGGGAGAGAGAGGGGAGAGAGAGAGAGAGAGAGAGAGAGAGAGAGAGAGAGAGACGGCCCTTTTCCATTTGATAACACTTTTCTTTCCTTTCTTCTCCATTTCCAGTTTTGTCAACTCTATGTTCTCCAGAACATTTGCCTCTCCCTACATTAGTTCAAGTTTCATCAGTGTCCTTAAACTTGTAGACTGCTTACTGCAAAGATTTAAAAAGCAGCCCCCCTAGTCCTATACTCAGCAGTTAGTAACTCAGAACAAGGTTTAAACTTCAGTTTTCCCTCACAGTTAAATTTCCTGATCTCAAATTTCACCTTCATCCCAGTCTTTGAAGACACAGAACCTTGTGACCCATCCTACTATCCAGCAGCAAAAACTTAATTACACTGTGTCTGTCTGAGAAATATTCCAGGCTTGCCTTTTCTCACTTTCTCCGTGCCTGTGCACAAAGAGCACTGGGATTGCACCCTGTTGCTGAAACGCTGTTCACATAATGGTGCTAGTCTTCAGCTAGCTTTTTGTTTATGCACAATAAAGATCAGTCACACCCAAAACTGCAGTTGGGTTTTATTCTGGAACTTTCAACGACACACAAGCCCAGAAAGGGGCCAAGGCTGTTTGGAATCTTCACCATAAAAACACCATTTGCTTGTGGTGTTCTAAGTCCTTCAGATGAACTGTCACAACCAGTGATGGTCTGTGAGGTGCATGCTGGAAAATACACCTCTATCTCTGTATCAGCATGCCAATCTATTACTCTGCATTGCCACGCCTATGCTGGTGTCTGTGTGACAGAATGCCTCTGTAATGGAAGTCAGCATCAGGTGAGGTGTCTGAGCTTCCCGGAGTGAGGCCCCCGGCAGTTTCCTGGCAGTCAGTTCAGATAATGATGTCCGATCAGCCTTTTCAATCACCATGTTCCTGGCCACACTGTTCTTAGTTTGTCTTTCTCTTCCTGTCTTTTCTATTCCTTATGATTATCGCAGGCTTATTGTGCCAAAAGGCTTATGGTTCCTTTAAACAAGG
>LOEQ01004605.1:0-23575 GCA_001685075.1 Bramus lutescens
TGGTGTTTTGTAAGTTTTACCCTTAAAATAAATACCCCTTTAATTCCCAACTGGTGTGGGATTGTTTAGGACTTACGCCTTCAGTACCCATGGCTCAGTTGCTTGCTGGCTTCCTTGTTGGAGTTTGGTGTGGTATGGGTTCCTGGTGTCTCCCCGTAGCCTTCTGATGTTGAACTTCTTTTCTGAAGGGATCATGTGTGGTGCCTCAGGAGACCACTGGAAGCAGCTTTAGGGCTAAATTATGACTGTGCATTGTTGCTCCCAACTTCTCTGGTGGTAGTGGCTGCCCTTTGGGAAGACTGGCTATTCAGGTCTTTTTTCTTTAGTGCCTACTGACTGAACTCTCTCCCCTGACATCGCTGGTGGAGATGGGACTTCTTTTAGATACTGGCCCATTTGGGCATGGTCTGAGGTACTATAAATGTAGACGAAAAGTGTGAGCAGTCCCTTTTCTGCTGAATTTGGTTCCCAGATTCCAGCACCCACAGAGGGCCATAGATCTCTACCCTTACTGTGAGTTTTATCCCCAAATAAATAAACCTTTGTTACACTCCATTCTAGTCTATTGTGTACCTCCTTAATATGCTTACAGGGACTGGTCAAAAGAAGGAATTACCTGGTTTTGTCTATTTGGTTTTCTCTAATAAAACACCACCCACCAAGTTGTGGTGGCACACGCCTTTAATCCCAGCACTCGGGAGGCAGAGGCAGGTGGATCTCTGTTGGTTCAAGGCCAGCCTGGTCTACAGAGCTAGTTCCAGGACAGGCTCCAAAACTACAGAGAAACCCTCTCAAAAAAAAAAAAACAAATAAACAAACACATACCAAGTTGAAGACATTTGAAATCATAGGGTTAGCTTCTTTGGTGTCTCTCTCCTTTACCTTGCACCTGTGTTGTCATGTGTGGTTTTGTCTCTTTGTCTCTCCTGACTGCCTCTTCTGACACTGGATTAGAGCTATCACTGGGTTAGGGTCCCACTCTTATGACCTCATTTTCCTTGGCCACCTCTGTGGCAGCCTAGCTCCAAACACAGCCAAGCACTAAGCAACTGAGAGTGGTAACCCAGGTATCCAGCTCAGCTGTGCTGCCCACCATGGTAGTTATCCAGAGCTTCAGAGACCCCTTCCTTTTGGTCGTGGAAGCTGACTTCGGATACGCATAAATTTGAGGATGTCATGTGTACAAAGTTCTTAATAGAATATTGTTTATTTTCTACAATGGAAAGCTCATTGGTGTTCAAGTGGAACTTAAAAGCCCCCACATAAGAAAAATGAGGAAAAGAAGTCAAGAGGGACATGGTGTTGGGGAGAAGAATGTAACCCAGAACACTGATGGGGATAGAAGTGTTAGCAGTGATGTATGCTTTGGATAAAAAAAACATTGTAGATGTAGTAGTTTTTAGTCATTCTAGTTAACATTCCCCACACACTGAGTGCAGAACTTCTGAAAGTCATGTTTGGTTGAAACCCTGGATGTCTTTTACAACTTCAGTCAGTGGGCTGAGGGTTCCTGATGCATGACTGGAAGCTGGATTTGACCACAATGTGGCTTGACTTCCTAAACTTTACAGTCGGGGAGAACTGAAAACAAAATCACCTGACGCATGTGACCGTTCAGAGAAAGGGTTCACTCTGGAACAGTCATTTGAAATGTTTGTTGAAAATGGTATTTAAAACATACTGAGACTTTAGCTCTCTGTGTTTAAAAAAGGAGGAAGAGATCGACAAGGTCAAACCTTCCAAATTTCCCCCAAACAGCACCACCAGTTGGGACCAAGAGTTCAAATACCCATGCCTTTTGGTGACATTCTCATTCAAACTACCACTGCCTGTGTCAATATAAATAAGATGCCAGGTGTCTCGTATAGATTAACTCTCAGTGACATGTATCCAGTGGGTTAACATGACCAATGAATGTTCAGTTGAGGAAGTGTAGCATCCTTAAAACATTCCTGAATTTCACCCTCATCTCCTTATTGCATGAGGAACAGTCATGCCTTGCCTGTTGTGATATTGAACATGGAGCTTATCACTGAGCTTAAGTCTATTTCCAGAAGGGTGTTTGTACTACCCAGGGATGTTTTTACTGGTTCTGTTTCTGAGCTTGGCTTGATCTTTAATAAACAAGAGATTTTCAGTCTAATGATTTTCATTTTAAATGAGTTTTTTTTTCAGACAACATATGTGAGAAGCCTGTCAATAACACTGAAGGTCATTCTATACCTTAGGAAGGACTAGAAGATTCCTCATGGAGGAGCAGTTTTTGAGATGAAGTGGTAAGAGATGTTTGAAAGGAGAGAGATCAAGGAAATGCCAGGACCAATGGGCAGTCATGGTCCCTCTGTCTCCTGTCTGTGGACAGATGCTGAGGTGTGCCAATTTTCACAAAGTCCAAACTCTACTCCTCTATTTAAACACATACTCTTTAAAAACAATGGATGGTGAGGTTCTAAAAAGCTATGGAAAAAAGTCTCCTGTAATCACATATCAGAGTAGCCAAGGAGCTCCAGGATCCCTGAAAAGTCTCATAAGTTCCAAGTTCGTTTTCCTGTTTTCATAGAAGTCCCAATGTGAGGCGTTTGAGCCACGCACGCACCTTCCAGGTATGCTATCTTGTGGGACACTGATTCTCAATCTTCCTAAGCCTGGGAACCTTTAATGCACTTCCTCATATTTTGGTGATCCCCAACTCTAAAATTATTTCTTTGCTACTTAATAAGTGTAATTTTGCTACTGTTATGAATCTACCATAAATATCTGATATGCAAGATAACGTTATACACAGGAGCTGAGTTCAGTGACTGAGTTCTCAAGCACAGAAGTGTACTTTATGTGCTGGATACTGGATGCTGAAGAGTATGCCCCTTGAGTTAGTCAATGAAAGGGGGATTAGTTAGACTAGCCCAGGATCATGTATCACAGATTCTGTCAAGGAAATAGGTTAGGAAGTAATTTATGTCTTTACCTCAAAATATATAATCTATTGAAAGATGATCATTTGATATAAAGAGTTTTCTAGTATGAAAATTCCCAGTGAAAAAAATACATTGCGTTTCCAATCACTATCTCCGGCCATGATTGAGCAGTCTCTGTCCTACAGTCTTGAGTGGTAGAACCTTTAGATGCCAGAAGGTAAGAACTCCAGTATTAACTAGAGCCTTTAGATGCCAGAAGATAAGAACTCCAGTATTAACTAGAGCCTTTAGATTCCAGAAGATAAGAACTCCAGTATTAACTAGAGCCTTTAGATGCCAGAAGATAAGAACTCCAGTATTAACTAGAGCCTTTAGATGCCAGAAGATAAAAACTCCAGTATTAACCAGAAGTGTAAAAATGAGGCCTCAATCTGGCTTCTACAAACTTGGATGAATTTCAGATTAAATTTCTATGGCAACCTCAGGACTTTCATATTATCTGAAAGTAACCAGGATTCAAACTAAGTGGAAATCTGTTGTAGAATATTATTTTAAGGTGTGTTACTTTTGTTTATGATGTGGAACATTTGTTTAATGATGTAAAGGTGTGTTGCTTTTGTTTATACTGCATTTGATTAACTAAGAAACTGTGATTTTTTGCCTGTCTAAAACACCTGATGGTCTTAACAAAGAGCTGAACGGCCAATAGCAATGCAGGATAAAGAATAGGTGGGGCTGGCCAACAGAGAATAAATAGGAGGAAAAAATCTGGGGAAAGGAGGAGTGAGAGAACAAGGAGATGAGGACATCAGGGTCCAGCCACTTAGCCACACAGCTGGCCATGAAGTGAGAGTTTGATACACGGAAGTTAGGAAAAGAAAAAGCCTAGAGGCAAGAGGTAGTTGGGATAATTTAAGAAAAGCTGGCAAGAAGCAAGCCAAGCTAAGGCCAGACACTCATGACTAAGAAGCCTCCATGTGCGAATCATCTGGGAGCTGGTTGGTAGGGCCCCAAAGAACAAAAGAAGACCAAAGAGCACCAAAGAGCAAAAAGCCAAAAAAGTCAAACAACCAACGACAGGAACCATAGGATGTCATCATGTCTTCTTATTATCCTAGAAATAAACTACCAGGTAGTGTGGAAAGAGCTTTACTGTTCAATATGGAATGCTCATGGTGGTGAAGGACAGGCATAGGCATGGCAGTCATGGTGGCCACACTTTTAACAAAAGGGCATTTGCCATTGTCCTCCCTGGACCACTACCTGCTGCAGCTGGCAGGGGCATACACATCCCCAACTTTCCATTTATCAGATTCTAGTCGTCCGACAAGTGCTATGCCACTCTTAGCAGCAGAAGTATCCATAGCAGACAAAACTGGTCCCAGAATCAAGTCAACTAACCCCCAAACTAACCCTTTGTTTTCCTGACTGTCTTGTATCATCTGCCCACCAGGACAGCCACCAGTATGGTATGCAATGTGGTGCTGGAAATGAAGAACCCTGGATAGGCTCATACGTCAGTAGATACTGAGCTATGATGCATGGAGTATGGGCACAGACATTCTCTTCTCCTGGTGGATTCTGTCCCCTGGATAGGCTCATACATCAGTAGATACTGAGCTATGATGCATAGCTGGCATTTTGCTGTGTATGGAACCTGACATTTCACTCCAGTCCACTCTACTCTAATCTGTGTCTAATCATTTACCTTCCACACTGAAGAAAGCTCTCCTTTATGGCTGGTCTGCAACCATTAAAAAGACCACCACCAACAGTAATGAAACATAAACTCTGTTGACCATACCCTTTCTTTGAACGCCACTGGGGGCCGAGCTTGCTTCCAGAGAGAAGCCCTCTATGTGTTCTTCTCTTTCTTTCTGCTCTTCTTTGCTTTCCCGCCAGTATAAGTTCTTCTTATGTCTTTTCTCAGATCTGCCAGAAGGAGAATTTCTAGATTAAAATATGCTCTCTACAATGATGTGTTATTACCCAGCCCCTTTTGGCTTAAACCATTAAATAAAATACATTTGTTTCTAGAAGCTAAGAGTCAAAAAACCAAGGTAAAGCAGGCTTTGTATCTCCAGAGCCCAGGAGAGAACTGTTGTACTCTTTAGTATCTATCGTCTACCATGGACATTTGCTCTGTTTCCTTAATTTCCTTCTGTACATGGCTTGGTGACTTATCACATCACCAAAATGTCATATAAATATTTTTTTTCCAAATTCAAGGGTTATCTTTGCCACCCCACAGATGTACATAGCGATGTTTAGAAAAGTAGTTGCAATATAATGGTTTTTTTTGAAGATTATATAAGCCTAGCATAAATGTAAAGAAATTATAATGAATGTTAGTGAAGCCTTGGAAATGATACCATGAGGTCTGTGTTGACGTCAAAGACATGCAGTGCTGACGTGACCTGTCATTCTCTCCTATCAGTGGTCTGTAAGCAAGGCTGAAGTTCCAGCCAAGGAGATGTCCGAAGCCTAGTGATGTTAAGCATGTTCTCTAAGACCTTGTGTTTAAATACATGGTGAATTCGGGTTCTCAATTCATGTGGATCTAGGTTCTACAGCTAAGCTGTCCTGATTCCTGTTGCATTGCATGGAATATATAGTTCATAGGAACTGTACTGTAGACATTTAAAAGCATGGGATTGGGGTATAACGTGGGGTACAGTATTGTTGCAGATGTGCAAGGACACTGTGATGTGGGACTCCCCTCTGTATGCTGTGAATACCATTGGTTAATAAAGGACTGTCTTGGGCCTGTGCAGGGCAGAATAGAGGTATGTGGGGAAAACTAAACTGAATGCTGGGAGAAAGAAGGCAGAGTCGAGGAAGAAGCCAGGTAGCCCCACCCGAGATTGATGCTGGGGATGGAGCTTTATCCGGTAAGCCATAGCCACAAGGCGATACACAGATTAATGGAGATGGGCTAGTTTAAAATGTAAGAGTTAGCCAGAAATGCGTTTAAGCTATTGGCCAAACAGTATTGCAAATAATATAGTTTCTCTGTGATTATTTCAGGGCTCAGCCACCAGGAGCAAACATGCGGCCTTTTACTATAACACTGGGTCCATCTGCAGCATGCCCATCCTTCCCCAAAGAGAAAGATGACATCATGTGGTATTTTTGCAGCCTCCACCTCTCCCAATCACCTTTGAAGGCTCAGGTCAGCCCACCTTGCTTTTGGCACCCATCCTCTCATCTCTCCAAGCAAAGCATCAGGAGGCTGAGAGCTTTTAGTTAAAGGGTCTGGACTTCCACAGCTCTGGAGTTCTTGGGGGTCTCCTGCTTCTGTCACTCACCCTTCCCAGGAAGATGATTGTAAGCAGAGTCACACCGCTACAGTCTCCTGCGTGACAGGCATCAAGGGCCAATATTGTGAAGGATAAATACAACAGCACATGTAGTTTGCCCTGTAAACCAAGCCGCTGAAACATGCTCATCCCTTTCTAAGTGTGTCAATGATGGATGACCATGAGGTGAGTCATCTTTATCTAGAAGTCAGGTACCTGGTGGTCATACTTGTCTATCACTATCAAGAAGCTTAAACCAAAGTGGATGTTTGGGAGCCTGAGGCAGGAGAGGGAGAGTAGTGAGCTCTAACCCAGCCTGGGCTATTTAATTACTATATCTGGGCTGCCTTGTAAGACCCTGTCTCAAACAAACAAACAAACAAGCAAAAACAAAACAAAACGAAGCAAAAACAACTATAAAAACCAACTTCTGCTCGCCCACCCCCCAAAAATCCCAAAACAGAACAAGAAAAATAAATCCAAAAACCAGCAGACAGAAACTAATAATAAAATAAAAACAGGGCTAAGGAACAGTTCTTACTCACATGGGCCAAGCCGTTGGCTCGATTCCCAGTAGCACAAACCATAAAGAAAAGAAAGAACAAACAAGTCAACCTGTAGTCCCACCATGCTTTAACTACTTGCTCTCACCTTGAGAGACCATTCTTTCCCACATTCGCAGCACGCTTGGCTTTCCACTGGTCCAAGCAAACGCTCCTATCTCTGTCTTCCTTAGGCTCGCCCACTCCCATTCCCGAGGATAAAAACAGAACTAGGCGGACAGCCTACCTCCTAGGAGGGTTGTGGAATTCACGCATGAACCTCCCTTTACACTCCACTTCTCTTTCTCAGCGCTTCAAGGTCCACGGGCATTTATTCGTCACCTCTTCGATGCCTTGCACCCAAACTGCATAGAATTACAAAGATGAATCACCCAGCAAAAATGCTGGAAAGCGAGAAGTGTCCCTCCCCTTTCAGTTTCACGTTGCAGCCCGGTGAGCTGACCGGAGCGCCCTGCGCTAACTAAGGCGATGACAGCAAATGGCAGTGAGGAAATTTATGCAGAACGTGAGTGTGCTTTGAACGAAGAGCACTCAGAATTTGAATCTGCAGTGATTAACTTCAGGCAATGAGAACTGGAGAGGAACATAAGGACTCAGAGGGGGACTGGAGTCCGTTTCTGTTGCCTCTCAGGTCTCCAGCCCCTGCTTCTAGAGTCATTTTAGTATGCAAAGCCTTCACACATGTGGCACTGCCCAGAAAAGGGAAGCCCGCTCACCTCCTACCTATAACTGCAAAAGCACAGGGGACTTTGATGGTCTGAGGGAAGTCTCTCCTGTTTCCCTTCAGGGTTTTGCAGCCCGGAGATAACCCCGCAGTGTCAAATGGTGAAGTCAAGAGCTTAATCCACCTGTTATCTAAGAGTCCTTTCTTTTGTACGTCAGTTCTTACCTTCAGACCTACATGCATGAGGCCAGACACTCAGAGGAATGGAGGCGATAGAATGCGTATATGTATTATAAATAGGATTTATTAGATTGGCTTATATGATAAGTGGTAGATGTCCCAGCAATTACTACCTGTATGCTAGGGAGATGGAGAACCCAAGCTGCTTACTTCATTCAGCGGGGTTCCTCAATAGTCCTACCTCCGCTCGTGTGTGTGTGTGTGTGTGTGTGTGTGTGTGTGCACGCGCGCGCGCGTGCATGTGCGCGTATGCAGTTTAACACCACACGTTAGCAAAAAGCTGAGTGACAGATGTGGGTCACCCTCTGTTGGAGCTGTTGGTCCATGACCCCAGACATTACAGGCTGCCCCCACTGTTCTTCATGGCCCTCCAGAATTTGACAGTAAGACCCCTACTGACTGCACCCCACACTTGAGTTCTAGAGTGTAGTGCAGTCCAGCTGGTTCTCACGTAGCAGTTTCATTCACACGGGCTAACTTGCAGAGGGCTAGAAGGCGCTGTGCCTATTCCCCAAGAGATAAAATCGCCACCAGTTGTACCTGGTTGTGGACATTTTGTGCTACAATAACCGTCCTAGAAAGAAGATGTTAAAATCCTTTCAAGAGAACGGTCAGCCCTCTTCATGTCCTCACTGATCCTGTCAAGGGAGGTTCAGAGGAGCAGAAAGGAGAGATGAATGCCATTGGGTGATCCCCGTGTATGTAGGGCTATGTGCCATCCAAACTAGGCCATCTTGCAACCTCATTTGTGCCGAAGGAATCTGAGCCAAGGCTAGGAACACTCCGTGCCATGAGCTGGAGCGTGGCCTCTGACCTCCAGTTTTACAAGGCTCAGGACTTTGTTACATTTTAAATGGAAATAGTTTAGTCTGAAGTTCTTTTTTTTTTTTTTTAGGAAAGTTCATTTTTAGGAAAGAATGACATATAAATGGCATGCCAACCTTGTTTTCGCTTTCCAAATTAAATGCACACACCCAGGTCATTAATGACCAAAGATTAGGGATATAATGACATATAAGCATTAATTGTTTTCCTCTATTTGCAAAAGGGAAAAAAAAGAAAGAGAAATGCCAGCCCTTTGGTGAAATAAGAGAGAAGGACTGTGGACTAGCTACCACAGTGAGGCACGCAGGAGCAGCGGCGTCATCAGGCGCGCAGACTGTGAAGTTCAAGCCGCCACATTAACTTGCGAAGGGAGGAGAGAAATCCCCTCAGGCAACTGCTCAGTCCATCTAAAGCAGTGACTTCATGCAGTTCTGAAAGGCGAGTTCAAAGAAGTGGAACCCTGCGGTACACCATCTATCTGGAGAGCTACACATGATCTCATTCCTACTCCTGTGGGCCAACCCCCTATAGCCACAAACTGTAGAGTTCCTTTACTTGCCTCTCCTATTTTTCCAGAATGACATCAGCAAAATGCTGCTCAGGGCTGGACATTCTGGGTTTAAGTTTGGTCCTGCTAATTATTAAATGGGGAAGTAACTGGAGAAAATAGTTAATTCCTTTTAAATGGGGCAAGTGGATTTGCACACTACGGACCACACTTTGTGTTCATGGAAGTGGATGTACACACACACACACACACACACACACACACACAATGCCCAGCTACAAGAATATTCTAGGAGGCAGCCCAGGTCCAGACGCATTGCCAGAAAGATTAATATTTCCTTCCATGCAGACAGTTCCATATTTATAGTCTTGCTCAGTGGCTTCCCTTCTGTCCATCTCTCACTGCCTCCTGTGTGCACAGACAGTAGACTTGGAAGTGGCTGTGAGAGCGTTTTCCCAAGACCTCATTCTTGCTCTCGTCTATTATTTCCAAACAGTTCCCCACCTCACCAAGTGGGTTTCTCCTTGCTTGTGTCTCCAATGAGCATTGATTACTTCTCAGGTCATCCATCATGTGGTGTTTTATGCATAGTACACCCTGCCCACAGATTTACAAGCAGCCTGATGCCCAGGATGGAGTCGCACCTACAGACCCTGGTGTGTGGTAGATGCTCTGTGAAGACATGTCCTTTGAATTCATCTTTCTGCTGTCAAGATCCCCTGCTGGTTTAGAGTTTGTGTTAAGCGAGGCAAGGATTGTTTAAATTCTCCTTGACTTGGTTGCGGCAGGGGTGCTTCAGTGAGATGTTTCAAATCCTCTTAACTTCTTGCTACTTAGCAGTTTCCTCAGAGATGAAGCATTCTATCCTGGAGGGAGGCTCCAGGGAACTCAGGAATTAACCCCACAGCTTTAGGAAATCCCGAAACTGACCAGTTCAACAGGTTCCTCCCTCCCTAAGCTTTATATAAGCTATGCGGACTGCTGAGGGATGGGCTCAGCCTAGCAGAGCCGCCTGCAAGAGACCTCTGACCTGTCCAGCTGCCTCCCGGTTGTGCAGTGACCTCTAGGGGTCTGATTTTCATGATCTGTTGTCCAGGTTGGGGTGGGCTTTCGGGGATGCGGTTGTCTTTGAGTCAGGCCTGCTACTAAAAAGTAATCCCTCACCCATACTCCTATTGGTAACTTCAAAAAACACTCATCTCAAAGTTGGACTCTGGTGGTACCCAGGACTTCAGTCTGTTATTGATTTCCTGTGTAGGGTGGGGGGATATTTGTTCATGACTCCTTTGTGGGAAAGATGTATGTACTTAAAGCTAAAAAGTGCAAATAAACATTAAAATCCCAATGGCACTTCTGGATTCCTCAAGGCTTACTAAACTTAGAACTTGCTATTTTCCACTCTTTTTCTGACCTCAAATATGAACGTAAACTCTCTGAGAAAACTAATGATCGACTCCAACTGTGTTCTTTTGGGCCTTGCTGCAAATTTACCGTCACCGTCTTTATCTTCATCCCTTGAGGGTGAAACTGCATGCTCAAGAAGAAATCAACTCCAACTGTGTTTTTGAGGTTGAAGGTGCAATTTTGGAGGGGCTACATTTTCAAAGAATAAACTTTAAACTTCAAGAAAATGTGTCAATAGACTCACAGAGGGATTTTGGAGGTCTATTTCAGAAGCAAGGTTGAGAGAAGCTTTTAGGCTTCCATTTAATAAAGTCACAGTTCACCATATCCCTTTGGTTCTTTGTTTTATTGACATTGTATTCTGGGTGTGGCTTTTTTTTTTGAATATCTGTTGTGAGGAAGGGAGGAGTCTGCTAGCAAAAGAGGAACTCCTGACTGCACATTCTGGGAAAGTAGTTCAGATGACTTGGCAGAAGCTTACCCTCTGGCTAAAAGTAAGAATGCGGGATGCAGAGGGTCCAGAGAGGCCTCTGTGGGAGCAGTGGGTTCTGTGGGTTAGGAACATAACGAGGAGAAGCAACTACAGATGGTGATTCCTTAGTTCTTGTGTATTTCATTTTGGTGATCTGAGGTAGGAAATCAGGTAACTTTTTTCTCAGTTCCCAGAATAAGTGGCTCACGAATTCCCTAACCTGCAGAGATCTTTCCCTGCTTCCTGTTAAGTGACACTATCTGATTTAATTCAGAAATGTGGTTCCAGGTGCAAGCACCTCAGTGAGGACAAAAGAAAAAAAAAAGGCCTGTGCTGGTTCCCATGGAAGCTTTATCTGGGGATTCATGCATGGGCCTCACAGGAAATGTTTTGGATGCTGCGGAAAAGGGCTCAGCATGCATCAGGAAGGTGGGAAACTGGCATGGAGTCCAGTCTAATGCCCAATGCCCTAGGGGTGTGCTGTGGGACAATGGTCTTTTATCCTGTCCCTTGTGTTATTTTTAATAAAATGCCGATTGGGCAGTAGCCAGGCAGGAAGTATAGGCAGGGTGTCCAGGCAGGAAGTAGAGGTGGAGTGATGAGAACAGGAGAATTCTGGGAAGAGGAAAGACACAGCCTGCAGGCATCACCCAGACACAGAGGAAGCAAGATGAGAATGCCTCACTGTTAAAGGTACCAAGCCATGTAGCTAACAGACAAGAAAAATGGGCTATTGTAAGATGTAAGAAAGAGTTAATAAGAAGCCTGAGCTAATAGGCCAATCAGTTTATAATTAATGTAGATCTCTGTGTGTTTCTTTGGGACTGAATAACTGTGGAAACCTCCATCAACAGTGATGTTACCTTAGGATGGAGAAAGTCCTCATTACCAAGTGGGTCTGAGTGCTAGTGGGATATCCTACCTTATCTCACAGGCACCATTGCCATGTTCCTATATCGGGGCAGAGTAGAGAGAAAGAAGAGAGTTTAGATAGAGCCTGTCATAGCCCATATGCTGTATGCACAGTGGTAACAGGATAACTATTTACTTTGTGTGCCTGAATGTAAGCACCTGCCATGTCCAGAAGAGGTGTCACATCACATGAAGTTACAGTCATGAGAGGCTGATGTGGGTGCTGGGAAATGAACTTAGATCCTCTGAAGAGCAGTCCAGGCTCTTAACTACAAGCCATTTCTCTGACCCCAACCCTAAGCCATTGTGTACTTTTATCACAGAAGCCTGTGACACATGGTTTGGGCATGGATGTTTAGTTGGTATGTCTGCCCATGAACTGTTAATCTGGGTTCCAAAATGAGGAAGGTCACCGTGTTTAGCCAGGAGTCAAAGGTCACTCTGAATCCTTCAGGCTTTCAGTTACAGTTTTTTCTCAGTGTTTCTGAGAGTCTATGTGTGTGTGTGTGCATGCATGTGCTGTGGCTGTGGTGTAAAGGTCAGAGGACAGCCTGTGAGAGACAAGTCTCTCCTTCCATAATGTAGGTCCTGGAGGTCAAACTAAGGTCATCAAGCTTGGCAAGCAAGCACCTTTATCCCCTGAGCTGCCTGGGAAGCCCTTTTTTGTAAGTGTGCAAAAGTTCTGTGAATGAGAGTGGAGAGATCAGTTTGAGAGATGTGTGCTAATGAGCAGAAGAGAGACATCTCCAAGTGAGTGTGTAAAATTATCTGACCTTTCATTCTGCTGGGGAAATTGCCACCTATCAACTGCAGGGAGACCCTTTCTGAATAAAAAAGCCAGTACTTAATTCTCCCCAGTGAAGCATGTAGTTTTCCCTGGACAGTGTTGGAGTGGTAGAGACTTCACAGGGCACCACACATACTTAAGATGTTTCTGCTAGAGCGTTCTCATGTTCATTCCTGTGATGAGAATAAATTATGCACTGGACCCACGGAGGCGTCCCTCACTACACACGAGCCTAAAACAACTTCTGGGTTTACAATGCTTTTTTCTTTAATTTACCACCTGTTTTAAATGCTATCGTTTATTCAAAGGAGTTGTTGGATGATCCTTTTCTTCATCTCTTCTCTCCCACTCTCTTCCTCCCCCGCCTGCTCTAATTTTTGGAGACATAGTCTCATTATTTAGTTCGATCTGGTTTGAAAATCCTGACAACCCCACAACTCAGCTTCCCAAATGCTTAGACTACATGCACGAGCCACCACGCCTCTGTAGATGCATTCTTAATTGTAGTGTGTGCAGGGCAATTATTTGCTTTTATTCAAGCTTCTCATCTCTTCTATATTTGTGTCTTCCCCAAAGTCACCTCCCCAATTATACAGAAATTGTAGTTAACACTTGTAAATGGAGACTGTCACTATGCAAGCTAGGGTCTGCTTCTGAGATCTAGCTGTTGCCAGACTTGTTCTGATCAGGCCAAGCTCTGACCCCTGGGAGCTCTAACCCTGCAGCTGGAACACAGGCTTGCATTCCCAGGTCAGATCTGTGAGTGCCTGGCCCAAGCTCCTTGCAGATCCCGACTGCCTACAAGCTCTGGGTTACTTGACTTTCTGCCCAACTCCAACCTTCTCCATATGTGGGTGTTCTGCTCGTAAGTATTTAAATAAATTTGTTAGTAATTCTAAGTCTCAGATAATTCAGGAACTGATCTAGGGCCTGCCTTACTGCCGCAACTGCGACACCTGCTGGCCAATCAAGATTATTACACCTACAACAGTTTTCTGAAAATTATAGCAAAGGTAAGTTAATTTGATTAATAAAAAAATAAACTAATAAATTTGAAAATTGTAAACCAACCTCAAAATAATCTCAGATAATGTCACCATCAAAGAATTTAACAATATTCTTATTTCTACTATGGATGGATTTCTGCAAGAACTATATGACCTACTTGGTACATATATTTTTGTGGCCATAGTGGATACTAGTTTTGTTCTTTATATTATATCTTTAAACAAATGGTTTGATAACAGAGTTAAGAATGAGAAACTTTTAGAAATGATACAGTCTTTACAGACTGGTAATGAGAAATTATCTGAAAGTATTCATACTGTTGAAATGGACAATCAAAATTTGTTAAAAAGTTATGATAAGCTAGCAGATAGAACATCCCTCAAGGAAGGCAATCTTCATACCATCCAAATAATCTCTAAGGATGAGAAAGTATCATTAGTGAAAAAATTTAAAACCTTGCAATCTCATGCAAGTGTAGAATGAGAACTAGAAATTAATTGATTTGATGAAATCATTAGAATTATTCACAGATCAAAAGATTCAGGCTTTACAAAAGACACTGCTAAAAATTTTGAATTGATTGAGAAACTTGTCTGAACTGGTAAGCAAGGAGAGGAGGTACAGGCAAAGGAATTAGTATCACCAGTACCTCTTAGAGTCAGAGATGACTTACCAAGAGTTTTAGCTACTTATCCTCTTATTACTCTGAAAAGCCAGCAAATACTCAATACCCAAACGGATATACAGAATGTAAATGAAAACCTATATGTATGAAAGATCTAAAAAGATATTAAGCAAGCCGTAGTATCTTATGGCATGCATTCACCATTTGTTGGGGAGTTGGTAAAGACACGGGCTGCAAGCAATAAGGTAACTCCACATGATTGACTTCAATTAGTCTAGCTGTGCTAGAAGATGGGCCGCAGTTACAGTGGAAGTGCTAGTGGAGAGAGGAGGCTAAAACCCAGAACATCAAGGAAACATCAAAGGATTTGAGGCCTCCCAAGATCAAATTCTTGGCAATAGCTCTAATGCTGATCTAGATAGTCAAGCTATATACAAAGAACACATCTTGTCCCTGTGCTGTATAGCAGTCTTGAATGCTTGAGGCAAGATTCAAGAACTAAGGAGAAGATTCATATACTAAGATCATTTAAGGCTCAAGGGACCCTGTAGTGACTTTTACCAAAGATTAACTAAAGCTGTACAAATAAGGGTAACAGATCCAAAAGCTAGACAAGTACTTATTGAATTTCTGGCTTTTGAAAATGCCAACCTAGAATGCAAAATGATACTTGGGCCTTTAAAGGTCAGATCAGCACCAATGATGAATAGATCCTACACACAGTCAGTGTTGAGTCATTTGGCTATAATACTGAGGCTTGGGTAGGAGAAGCAACTTCCAAAACTTTAGAATTGACAGTTACATCTCACTACCTGGACAGTCTACTTTACCCAAAGTTCTTCTGTAACATTGGGGCATCCATCTGCCTTGAACTGGCAAAGTTCATCAGTTGCTTTTTTTCTGTGTCCTGAAAAATGTCTGGCAGTTCTTTCCTGGCCATCCAGACTTGAGTAACCACACAAAACTATATTAATTACAACACTGCTTGACCAATGGCTTAGGCATATTCCTACCTAGCTCTTATATCTTAAATTAACCCATTTCTATTAATCTGTATCATCATGAGGCTGTGGCCTACTAGGTAATGTTCTGGCATTCTTTTCCTTTGGCAGCTGCATGGTGTCTGCCTGACTCTGCCTACTGTTTATTGCCTGCCTGGCTTTACTCTGCTAAACCATTGGCCAAAAACGGCTTTATTCATTAACCAATAAAAGAAACACTTATACAGAAGGACATTCCACATAAAAAAAACCCACTGTTTAAATTTTGGACATATCGTCCCTTTCCCACATATTAGAAGAAAATTCAAGTTACTCATAATTTATTTCATTCCAAGAAACATACAAGGGACATTGAGGAGGCTCTTGGAAATTTCTTGCAGCCAGGGAACACACAAATTGTTCTTGGCTTCAGTTTCCAACTGGAATGATCTTGTCTACAAGCTCAATAAGTGTTGCTCAGTAGCTGTTTCCTCCCTCTAGGTTTTCAGGTTCCTGTGGCTGATAACTTATGTTTGAAGGAGAGTAGTATCTCTGAACAATTTGCTACCTCTGGCTACCACATGACAAGCCTTGGACAAAATACCAGTTTAACTTGTTAATTCATGGGTCAGAGGCAGGATCAAATTCAAATGACTTTTAAAAACAAGCTTTGAAAGAGATGCCATTCAGCCAGTAGACAATCAGTCAATTAAAGTCTGATATCTGGTCTCCAATATGATGGCACACAAGCACTCAGGTAACAGAAACAGGATTGTGTAGGTGATTTCAAAGCCATTGTGGTGTACAAAGTGAATTCCATGCTGGCCAGGGCTACACAGAAAGACCTTGGTTTTTTATGTTTCGTTTTTAAACAAACAACAATAAAACAAAATACTGAATAAGGTGTAATATATAGTGTGTTTCTCAGGCTATTCTTGATATGTCATCTCAATCAATTCGGGATAATTTCATCACTTCAAAGAGAAGCCCACACTTTCAACAATAACCCATGTATTATTTATTACCACCACTCCTAACGGATCCACCATTAATCAAATCTCTGTCTCCACAGATCTGTGTATGCCGGAGATTTTTTACAGTGTCTTGTGGTTCTTAGCACAGTGTTTCCAAGCTTTGCTCCTATTAGAGTCTCACAATTCTGGTTCAATTATGATTGGGCATCATTCCTTTGTGCAGACTTCCCTGCTTTGTCCATTCCTGCTGTTTAATGGCTGTGCGACTTAATTCTCCACTTTGGTGGGTACCACTAATGGGGTGCTATAGACATTGTTATAAGAGCTCTTGAGTATGCAAACAACTTATAGATCTCTCAGTAATTTGTGTGAGAGGGCCTAAGAAGGAGTTTCTAGACAGATTTACCACCTTACATCCCTCCAGCAGTGTATGAGGGCTCTGATCTCCTTACTGTCACCTGTTGTCTGGCCACCCTTATGGATGTGAGGAAGCTTCTCCCTGGGGATTAAAGTTGCATTTTCTTAAGGGTGAACGAGACACTAAATATCTTTTCAAGTATCATGGGACATGTGAGTATTTCCCTTGGGGAACTATCTAATGGAATTCTCTGCTGAATTTTTGTGTTCTCTCTCTGTTAGCTGTAATAGTCTTACATATTCTAATTTCCTTATTCAATATAATATTGGCCAATAATCACTCCTATTCTGTGGGTTGTCTTTTTACTTTTCCTCATGTGGCCTTTGCAACACAAGTTTTGATGGTTTCTAGTTTATTGACGTTTCTTTTCTTGACCATGTTTGGGTGTCATATTTAAGAACGTGTCACAAGCACAAAACTGTAGACCATCCCCCCTCCTCCAGCAGTTTTCTTCTAAAGCTTCTGCAATTTAACTCTTATGTGTATGCTCTGATCCATTTTGAGCTACTTTATCACACGAGGTGCAATTTGTAGGCTTAAGTTCATTCTCTTATCTGTTGGAAAGACTTAACTTCCCAAACTGAGTGGTTATGGGCTTAGCAGACATGAGTTGGCCATGTGCATGTGGCTCTTAGACTCTCCTTTCTGTCATATATATGCTTATTCTTACATTATTAGCACCAAACTGTCTTGGTTACTATTACTCTGTAATAAACATTGAAATAAGAAAAGTGGTCTATTTTTTCCCCTATTCAGGATATGGTGGTTGTGTGTTGTGGTGTATGCACACATGAGCAATAGTATACACATATTCCATTGACACAGCTCTCTCTCACTTCCCTCTGAATGTAGAATCTTATATTTCTATACAATAACTACCCCGAGATATACTAAGGTATGAGTTGAATACCTAGAACTTCAAGTTCCCAATGTCTTAATAATAGTAGAGTATCTGAGCAATTAACATGAAAAGAGACCATAGATCTAGATGCTTAATTCATTCATCAATACTTTTAGCATTTATGTTTTATACTGCTTTATAAATTTGTTTCAAGATATTTTATTCTTTCTGGTGACTTTGTAAGCAGAATTACTTTCTTAGTTACATCTTTGGTCTTTGTTGTCTTACCACATACCCTGCAACTTGGTTCCATTTGTTCATTAGTGTTTTCACATGAGCATGCCATTTTTTTTTAACAGATGCAGCATTACTTTGTTCCTTTCTATACTGATTGCTTTTACTTCTTCGCTCGTCTAAGCATCCATCTAGTCTAGTATGTTTCACACTGCATGGAAGCACTTGGGGCTGCTACTCTTCTCCTGTTTCTTCTTTTTGGGAAAAACTCCAGTTTTGTGACATAGCGATGGATGGGTGTTCTGAGCTATCCAAACTTGCCATCAGACTTACAAATCTCCCTTTCAACTGGAGTGGGCTGAGACTTCTTGTTTTTGTCATTAAATGGTGTAGGAGGTCCTTCTGTTTATGTGTTGCTTTCATGGGTTAATGAATAAAGAAACTGCCTTGGCCTTTTGATAGGGCAGAACTTAGGTAGGCAGAGAAAATGGAACTGAATTCTGGGATGAAGAGGGCAGAGTCAGAGAAGCCATGGATCCTCTGCCTGAGATGGACGCTGGTTAGAATCTTGCCAGTAAGCCACTGCCACGTGGAGACACACAGATTAATGGAGATGGTTTAAACTAGTATGTAAGAGTTAGCCGATAAGAAGTTGGAGCTAATGGCCAAGCAGTGTTTTAATTAATACAGTTTCTGTGTGGTTATTTCTGGTGTAAACTAGGTGGGTGGCCAGGGCGAACAAGTGGCTCCTTCTCACTACAACAATAAATGAAAGAATATATGATTTTGTTTGGTTTCTTTTTAAAACCTCCCATGTTAACTGTAGTATCCACGTGGCCCTTACCTGACGCTTGGCTGAGGCAGTGTCCTAGCTTCTTTTCTGTTGCTATGATCAAAACATCCAGACATGAAACAGCAGAGGGGAGGAAAGTGTTTATTTGGCTGCGATTCCAGGTTACAGTTCATCATTTTGGGAACGTTGAGGCAGGGATTCAGAATATCACACCCATAATGAAGAGCAGAGGAATGGAGGGAGTGTGGATTCCTGCTGTCTGTTTATGCTCAGCTATCACTCTCACACCCTTCAAGCCCTGGAAATGGCTGCTCACTACAGACATGCCACAGACCAACCTGCTTGAGACCATTCCCAGCCAAGTTGACCTTCTCAGACAGACTTGGTTGTATCAGGAAGGATGTATAAACCGCTCACCACACATCACACACAGAGGTTGTATTAAATAATCCTGGACTATTGTTGAAGCCTCTCTTCCTTGGGAAAAAAATCTCACTTGGTCATGATTTTTTTTTCATGTATTGCTGCATTTCATTTGTTACTAAGTTTTGAGGACGTTTTTCATCCATATTCATAAGAAATAAAGCCACGAAGCTTTCTTCACTTTTGATGTGTTTTTTTTTTTCAAGCTTTGCACTCAGGAACAGTCTCCTCTCTTAGACAGAGTTGGGAAATGTTCTGCTGGCTGCTTTTTAGGAGAGTCTGCAAAACGCTGGTGTTAGGATTTAGCATTGCTCCATCTGGGCCTGGGTTTTCTTTGTGGGTAGTTTTTGGATTACTAACTCAGTCTGATCACTTATTATAGGTTTTTCCAGATGGCCTATTTCTTTTTGAGCCAGTTTTGGTAGTTTGCATCTTTCTAGGAATTTGTCCATTTGATCTACTTTATCTTAATTTATATTCGTGGCATGCTCACCATATTCTATCTTCATTCTCTTTTATCGCTGAATATGCCCTCTTTATATGTCTGGTTTTACCAGTTTAAGTCTCCCATCTTTATCCCATCTTGATAGTCTCACAAATACTTGCCAATTCTTTTGGACATTTTTTAGAAAATATTTTATTTCTTATTGTTGAGAGATAATTTATAATTCTGTGTATTTGTAAGATATAAAGTGATGATATGATTAATGAATATAATATAGACTAATGAAGCCAAATGCCATATCCCTCATCTCAAATACATAGGTGTCTTTTGTGGTAAGGTAATTTGAAATTTACTATTTTAGCAATTTGTGTGTATATGTGTGTGTGTAAATAGGTATATATTTTCATGTGTGCACATGTGTGTATGTGAAGGCTGAAGGTTGACATTAGATATCTTCTTTAATTACTTTTCATTTTACTTTTTGAGGCAGGGTTGCTGTGGGATAATCCCTTTGTACGCAGTGAAGATTTGTCACTCAAATTGGTTTAATAAAATGCTGATTGGCCAGTAGCCAGGCAGGAAGTAAAGACCAGGTGATCCAAATTAAGTATGATGGGAAAGAGAAAGGTGGAGTCAGGAGTTGCCAGCCAGCCACCGAGGGAGCAGGTGTTGGAACATGCCAGGCTAATAAAGGTACTGCCGCATGGCAGAGCACACATAGAAATGTGGGTGAATTTAAGTATAAGGGTTAGCTAATAACAAGCCTGAGCTATTAAACCTCTGAGTTGGCTATTTGGGGCTGGGTGGTCAGGACAGGAACAGCCTCTCTCTCTGAACTTGGCCCTCACAGATTTCTCTAGTCTTGCTGGCTGGTGAGCCCAGGGATCCTCTCTATCTGCCTCCCCACACCTGGACCACTTGGCTTTCTACAGAGCTTGGAAACTGAGACTGGGGACTAATGTTGGGCTCCCTTGTCTGCATGGCAAGAGCTTTGCCAGCGAAGCCACCACCCTGGTGCCTAGCTCAGTGGTTTTGAAATTACTGTATTTTATTGTTTACTGGATTCGCCATACCATGAGCATTCTCTTTAACTGTCACCTCCTATTTTCTTTCATTTCAGTCTGTTGCTATTTTTCCTTTACTGTTTTCCCTCATTGCCCATTTCATTGATTTATATTTAGTCTTTACCATCTCCTTCTTTCTACTTTCTGTAGTTTGTTTTGCTATAATTTTTCTCTAATCTTTGGCAGTGCTTCATGGAGATGCTAAAGGTGAAAGGTCAGCTCATTGACTTGTGGCCTTTCTCATTACAGACAGTCATACATTTTCTGCTAATCAATATTTTTCCTGTATCCTGTGAGGTCTAATATCTTATATAATCTTCTGTATTCATCCTAAAATACTTTCAAAATTTCTTTGGGATATATGATTGATAAATTGATAAATTGAAAATTTCTCCTGATATATTGATTATTTGTGATGACTTTTGTTTATTTAATTTATATATTTTTGTAAGTTTTCTAAATCTCTTTTTGGTATTGAGTTCTATGCTTGCTCCTTTGTGCTTAGAGAACAGACTTTGTATTATTTATATTTTTAAAAATTTATTTCTCTTATGGCTCATATTGGACAGGTTTTCTGTGTACTGGGAAGAATTTATACATAGATATAGTCTGGTGTGGTATTTTATCGAAGTTGGACTTGATAGGTTTAGGAAAACGTGAGAACTTTATTTTTCTCTTTGATCTGCCTAGTTCACCTGACCATTACTGAGTTCCAACCTGACCCCTGCCATCTATTCAGCCCTTTCGTGTTCTCAGATTTTACTTCATGTCTTTTTGGTGACCTGTTGATGGTGAATACATTAATTATTGCTGTATTTTTCTTCTTAACCTTTTAATCATTGTATAATATACATCTTTATCTGTGCTACTGTTTTTATTAAAACTTTTTTGTTCGGTATGAATACAACTGCTTTTACCTCTTGTGGTATGGGTCTTCTTCTTTTTCTTTCAATTTGCTTCTTTTTCTAATCCAAATATTATCTCTTGTAGATGGTGTGTTCCTTTTCCTTTTCCTACATCACACTGTCAGGTGCGCCTGCCTTTTACTGGCATTATATAACCCATTCATAGTTCTTGCTTTGATGAAATTGGACTTACGTCTGCTGGACCCTTTTTATTCTCTATGGGTCTCACACTTCTCTTGCTCTCCTATTCTCTGTTGCTTTTCCTTTGGCATTAGTGAACATTTCCTAGTGTGGCATTTTCATGAATTCAATGATATCTTCACGGTAATTTTATTTCCATAGTGAGTACACTAGTTCTTACCATAGCCATCTTAGATTATCAGAAACTCCTTCACGTTTATGCAAATGCTGTTTCCAATGTGTATAGAAGAATCATACCTACATGCTTTCATCCCGATTCACCTCTTTTAAGTATTATTGTTATATATGTAGCATCTGTAACTATTAAAAAGTCAAATCACGAATTATTTAAGTTTTATGTTTAAAATAGTATGAAGAAAGAAAGGACAATAAGTACATTATTTATTGCTGTGGCCACAAAAGGATCTGATTTGTCATTTTTGGTTCTTCCCAATTGTTTCTAAAGATTTCAGATATCAGAAAATTTCTTATCTCAGCAAAATTAGATTTCACCTGGTGCGCTATTTACTTTTTTTTTTCTTGCTGTGATAAAACATCATGATCTTAGACGGAGACCAATACCTCAGGTCAAACACATGAACTTAGAGGAGGAATGGTTTGTTTGGGGTTATGGTTCCAAAGGGTCAGAATCCACCCTGATGGAAGGGAGGCACAGTGCCTGGCAGACATGGCTGCAGGAGTAGGAAACCGAGAACTCACATCTCCAAATAAAACCATGAAGCAGAGAGAGCAAACTGGAACTAGAATCTGGCTATAGAATCCCAAAGCCTTCCTACAGTGATGTATTTCCTTCAGCATGTTAAAAGCCTCTCCAAGCAGCATCCTCATCTGGGGATCAAGTGTTCAAATGCCTGAGCCTGGGGACATTTCTCACTGAAGCTACCATACTGGGAACTAGATACATTTTATATCCATGTTTCAATGATTGCTGTTTCCTGTTAAGCTTAATGTTCTTTTTGTCTTTTGGATTTGTTTTTCTACTTTCTTCTCACCTTGATCGTTTCTGATGAAAAATCAGCTGTCAATCTTATTGGAATTCAACTCTAAGCAATAGCCTGCCTTTCCCTGGCAATTTTTTGAAACATTTTCCTCTCTTTTTTTTGACTTTTAATAATTTTTGTAGCTATTTTCTTTTTTGTAAACTTTTGTTTCTTCTTCGAATGTTTTTTTCTACCACCTCCCCTCTGATTTAGGCAGTCATACTATGTGCACCCTGATGCATTCAAGGGTTCATCACATTTTTTTCTAAACCTTTTTTCTTTATTTTTTAATTTTTGTCTGGCTGATCTCCCTTGGTCTTTTTAAATGTTGATCAACATTGGTTTTAGAGACCCAAGATCCAAGATGTTGATCTCCTTTAGTGCATTTTCAACATCTATTATAAACATTGGGCTTTTAATCCGAGAGTTTGTGTTGCTCTCTAAATGTTCCCTGCAGGTACTCTGTCTTTTAACTCTGTTATCTGGATAGTCTTGCGGTCTGTTTATTTTGCCTACACTTTTAATTTTTTAATGTCTGGAGCATCATTTTCTGTTAACTGGCATGTTGTGCAATTCAGCTTAATATACACAGCAAGTCTGGTACTCATTCTGCTCTTGGACTTGATTTTTAAAAGTGTTTATATTTATTATTTTAAAGAAGTCTATTTCCCTTTTGTAATGTGAAGCATGCTGTACTATTTTGAGGGACACTGCCGTTGAAGTATGTAGAGTGACCCTGGGATGAGGATCTCATGGGTGAGTTAATATGGCTGTCAGCTATGTCCCTTCTACTCATCACTGTTCATTGTTTATTCTCCTACTGTGGGTGAACACTCTTGTTTCAGCTACCAGGTCCCATCTCCCGGAGAGGGTTCTTCAGGGCAGCGAGGTTTGATCTAGAGAGTTTCAGCTGAGTTCTTTGCAGCTTAGTTTAAAGCTCTGTGAGAGGTAGAGTCTCCTTCCGGAAACCAGACAATGCCCACACATTTACTTTTCTTTTTTCACAAAGAACAACAGTTTTACCTCAAGTGACTCCACTCCTGATGTAGGAGGGTCATTTGTCTATGCATTACTTTCATTGGTTAATAAAGAAAC